>QODF01000041.1:5546708-5568827 GCA_024372805.1 Oostethus manadensis
TTATAAGTAATTTAGCACCACTTCCTTTCCAGAAACACAACAAGCTGAGGATGCATGTGTCACTATGATGCATAAACATTACATGTTTTCTGACATTAGAAAACATAATGGTGTAACATTAGAAGATGTATGTGCTGTATGAGTGTGTAGTGTTGAGTTGCACTGTGGGGGAAACTTGTGTCTAAATCAATATGAGGAATCTGAGAGTTGAGCACAAGAACAGTTAGCTGGGAGGGAAAGGCTGCCATTGGCTGATGTCGGGCAAAGGAATCCTACAGCGGTAGCTCAGGTAACAGTGTACAGTTTTATTTTGACACAGTTGAATGGCTTGCTTCCATGCACTGAAATTACCATAATTGCAAGCATGTGTATGCATGTATCTAAGGAAAGAGTTTCGTTTAAAAAGAGCAGTTAGACATCTTGATAGACATCATGACTCTTAGATGCTTTTGTTAATGTACCTTTGTTTCTACCATACTTTTATGAACGTCAATCTGTGAATTTAACTAACATGGTGTGTGTGACGGCCTATCCTTATGTGAGCTAGCAGGGCAGAACGGGAAAGGCGAGCCACCTGAGAACTGCCCAGGGAATTGTGGGTCATTGTGTTGAGGAGAAAGGCAGGGCCCTCCAGCGTGTGTCTGATGAATAAGAGCCACTTGTGCCATTTTGCACTGCACACAATACCCCCACCACAGGATGAACCAGTCGGATCAACGGGCTATTCTTTCCTAATGTGCTCTGACCTTATGTACAAATACCAGCAATTATCACTTCCCGATCCACCCTCACCTGATGGACAGACGACACCAGGATGGAATGTGAGCACCATTTACCCTGAAACTATACCACAATATTGTAGTAAGAACTAGCTTTTTTTAAACTTACAATATCCCTAGCTCTTTCGTTGCAGACTAGATTGTGGACTACGGAACCTTCCACATACTCACATGTCACTGCTCATTCCTAGTGCAACATAAAATCTTGTAATTAAACACAACATGAACAACAGCCCTATCCAAATAACATACATTATGTTGATGTGGTTCATAGACGAAAGATAACTGCACTGGAAAAATTTGGATTCAAACTCAAATTACATTACAGTCTTGAAACAAAACTTGTACGTATTGTTAATAAATTTTTAATTTTGTTTTTTTCTTGCCATTTGTCAGTGTTCCAAACAATGATTTTATGTAGACAGAGGAGGTAGTAAGTATTCCACAACTTTAGGAATTAGTTGCACTGATTCCCACAGGTCTTGATCAACCTGCAGAACAGTTTCAAATTGTTGACCGATTTTGTGGCCCCTGAAACAGTCTCTCTTGTATAATTCTAAAATATACATTGTTTTTCAGTTTTGGGTAACCTTGCCTTTTTTTCCACTTCGGGCACTTCACCACTTACCTTTCTACCATTTCAAGCTACAACTTGAATGTCAATAACCGTAAAAATTGGGGTGTTCTAAAGCTTTTGACCGCTAGTGTATATTTATAAGGATTTGTGACACAGCTCATTGGATAGTGAAGGTATACCCAATGTTTTGGCTTGTGAATGTGATACCATTTCACCTTTCCCCATCCATTCTCTCCAGAAACGTAACACTTGCATCTGCGATTTGTCTTGTTGAGACCCTTTGAAAAGGAATGTTTGCTGGGAGGATTAATTATCACCTTACACATGACAGCTTGGGCCTATGAGGGTTAGTGTGAGGGGGCCTCCGGGGTTGCCGTGCTGAGAAGACAAGACCAGACACGTATGTGGCTGCAGGTGGAAATCAGTCATGGTAAAATAAATCTGTGGGTAGTTGCCAAACAACTCAACTATGCAACTTAAGTTCGTTGCCTCATCCTGTTTGCTTGGACAGAAAGTTCTTTAGGTGGGGGGCGTTGACTTTCTAAATACAGACTGACCGGCATGGTTAATGTGGCTGTCACTCACCTAGACACAGTGGAAAGTGTATGACTGAGGCAGTAGGGGGTGCTGTTAATAACCTCCCCTTTGACCTCTCCAGCACATTCCGCCCCTACTTTGCTTATTAGTCATATATTAGCTTTTCCATTTGCCTGTGCTTCCCCCTGACGGCCTGTGTGTTTTTCTATGGCCGGTATGGCGTGCCGCTTGAAACCACTGAAGGTGTGGGCACAAAGGTAGCTTTGTTTTTCCAGACGTGAGGCAGCCGTGCAAACTGAAGTAACCTGTCACAGCCAAAATGGATTGAAAGTAGGGTGTGTATATGTGTGTGTGTGTGTTCGTGTGTGAGTGTGAGCTACTCCACTCGCAGTCAGCCTACCCTCCCCAAGCCAAGCCAGCCAACACCTGAAGCTTATTAAGCATGAATATCCACTGCGCCGTAGATGTAACCTGAAACCCATGTTAGCTTTTTTCTTCCCGACTTGGTCGTCAGCATTCCAGATATATCCTGCAGAATGTTGGTCCAAAATGTACATACGCACCACTACGCTTTTGGCTACGCTGTAAACTACGCAAAGCAATAAGTGGACATAAAAGTAGTTTTTCTAGAGAAGTAGTCAATAGAATGTGTTTCAGTGTAACAGTGGTCATCCGCACAATCCAGTTCTGCACACGGCGGGCTCGAACGGGCGACCTCACATCCCCACCAAATGAGCAGCGCCATTGTCAACAGCCATTGTCCAGCACAGCTCTTAAGGTGATAGAGAGTGAAGTTTCCTTACATTTGTGATGACAGTAACATAAAGAAAAGAGAACAGAAAATCGGAGAGGAAATAATGCTCGGTTGGGGGCATTTGGTTTACCTTTGAGATGACTGTAGCAGCAGGGGAAAGCAGAAAAGCGATACTGTGACTTGCAAACACACCAAAGCACTATAATACATTTGAACATCTGGGTGCTATTCCCATCCAAGCAAAAAGACACAGCGGCAGGATGTCTCGGAAGGGGGGGAGGGCCTGGTTTGAATTTGCGGCTGCATCACGAGCTGCCACTGCCAGAGCTCTGGGCTTAGAGCCGCAGAGTTCACGACACTATTCCCTCCCTGGAAAGAATGACTGCAGTAAAAACGACAATAAAAAAGGGCAGCAGAGTGATGTGTGTAAATATGGTGTGTGTGTAAATTTGTCAGTGGACAGCTGCTATAAAGACAAGTGTGTATTTGAGGTGTTATGATCCAGAGATGTGCACAAAAGACTCTCTATGCAGGGGCACCATCGACACACCACTCAACCCAACCTAAATGCTCCCTTTGGGGAGCTCGTATAAATAATGTGACAAATAAGGAAAAAGTGAAACTATAAAGCAGGAAGAAGAAAGGAGCGGGAGGGACAGAAGCGTGTTGCGTGGGGACAATGTTTCATTGTTTTTCAAAGACGGGGAAAGCGGTGCAAACCGCCGGAATTTTGGAACGAATGAATGCACTTCATTACCCTCATTTTGTTCTGTTTAAAACACCCCGTCTGATAACAGTTGCACTCACATACAAAAATACAACAGTGATTTTCGCTGGCGAGCGGAGTACTTATGACAAACTGAAAAGGATTTGTGTCGGTCATTCATTTACATACATGCAAAATCAGTGGTGGTGCCCAGTGCACAGTGTTTTGTGCTTTTAACATATCAGCAATAAAGTGTGAATTGACAATACTGCAAACCGCAGATATCCTCTGGTTAGAGAAGACTTCATGAAAAATAGTCACAATTTTGACTGTGCAGTAAACACAGTTCCCAAGCTCATCAACATGCACGATGGCGGCGGACACAACGCAGTATGTAATGATTGTTAGTGGATTTTCAAAGTTCCTATAGTTTGTATAGATATACACATGGTACACATACAGTGGTGTGAAAAAGTGTTTGCCCCCTTCCAGATTTCTTTTTTTGCATGTTTGTCACTCTTAAATGTTTCAGATCATCAAACAAATCTAAATATTAGTGAATGACAACACAACTCATCACAAAATACAGTTTTTAAATGAAACCCGTTGTTGTTAGGGCGAAAAAATCCAAGCCTACATGGTCCTGTGTGAAAAAGTGATTGCCCACTAAGCCTAATAACTAGCTGGGCCATTTTTAGCGGTGTTTGTGATAACTTACAATGAGTCTCTTACAGCGCTGTGTAATTCAGGCACATTGGAGGGTTTTCCAGCATGAACCGCCTTTTTAAGGTCATGCCACAGCATCTCAACAGGATTCAGGCCAGGACTTTGACTAAAGTCTTAAAGTCGTTATTTTGCTTTGCTTCAGCCATTGAGCGGTGGACCTGCTGATGATGATTTTGGATCATTATCATCCTGCTGCAGAACCAAAAATGGATTCAGCTTGAGGTCACAAACTAAGCAGCACAGTCTCTATTTAAACATATTTAATCTCTCAGAGGACGGTCTCCTTCAGAATGTTTTGGTATGCATGGTTCCGTTAATCACACCAAGTCTTCCTGAAGCAGCAAAACAGACCCTAACAATCACACTACCACCACCATTTTTTACTTTTGGTTTTTTTTCTGAAATGCTATGTTGCTAACATAGTAACTGCTATGTTACTAACAGAAATGTTGTTGCCCTCCCATTTGAAATACTATTGGCGACTGATAGATAATACAAGATAATATATTTATTTATCTGTACTGTACAAATTAAATCTGAAACTGAAACCACTAAAATGCAAATAGCCATGTAGGTTTGGATTTTTTTTTCTTCCTAAAAACTGCATTTTGTGTTAAGTTGTGTTGTCAATGACTAATATTTAAATTTGCTTGATGATTTTTGGAAAAGAAGTTGTTTTGCAGCATACTGGCAGTATACCTACTGGAGGCATGGCGGAGGTCAGTGTACGTACTCTACATATGACGTAATGTTCTCTGGTTTATGGCTGCCAGTTTACGTACTGTACTGTACAGCACTTTGCTGCGTATCAAAGGGAAGAAACTTTTAGAATTTAAATTGATAAAGCAATATATATATTGAGCAATATAAATTCTATTTCAGGCTTTATTATTACATTATATTTGTATTACAATACTCTTTATTTATACAGTATTAAATGTGCATAACAGTGTTTTTTTCCTTTCTATGAGGGGTCTTCCGGGTTAGAGTTAGAATTAGTGCCAGAATTAGCCAATTTACATGCTAATTGTTGTTCAGGTATATTATACAAACATGATCAAATCTGTGTAGCAGGTCTGTGTAAACAGGGTTTGCTTTGCCAACATTGCCATCTGTATCTGAAAAAAGAAACACAAAAGATAAACTTTCCTGTGTTGACCAATCTGTTAATGTATAAGGGGACACTGAGACACTGTGTGTGCGTGTGTGACTGCTTTTAAAGGTGTTTACAGAATCTGCGGATTTGTTGGTGTATGTAGAAAAGCCAGGGTTCGAATCTGCGTTGGGCATCTCTGTGTGGAGTTTGCATGTTCTCCCCGTGCGTGTGTGGGTTTTCCTTGGGTACGCCGGTTTCCCCCACATTCTCAAAACATGCATGTTAGGTTAATTGGCGACTCTAAATTGTCCATAGGTTTGAATGTGAATGGTTGTTTGTCTGCCCTGCTATTGACTGGTGTCCAGTCAGCTGGGATAGGCTCCAGTATACTTCCGTGACCCTAATGTGGATAAGCTGCATAAAAAAAGAATGGATGGGGACATGATCTTTGTTTATGTCATCGGTGGCATACCATGAAAAATAAAAAGGCAAATCTTTTTGTGGTCTTGCTTATTAGTTCTATGTTTATTTGGTTTTGTTTTTATAGGACATTTCATTTACAATACATCTCTTACACAAAACGTTGGGATATACACTGTAAAAGGTAATGATGTGTCACTGAATATTTATGCAGACAGCATCAACTTTATCTAAAATAAAACCATATACTAGTCAAAATCCCTCTACCTTTTTGAAAAAAATAACAAAAACATAAACCACAGGAGAGTTGTCCTTTAAATCTACTTGTCAGGTCTCGCTAAACCTTTCCTGTAGACAATTTTCCATATGAAGCTCTGCTAAGCCATAAATAAAGATTGACTATCTTAGTCTATCAGGAGAATCCACACAGTGATGGGAAACATACGAGAGGTGACATTCGTGAAAGGTTTTCCAAAGACACCCACAATCCAAGCAGATTTGAAATTCTACAGTTCTTTTCTCTGACTTGTGTCTCAATGCTTCTGATACAGGGGCGGATGTAAAAATTTCATTCAAAATAAATACATGTAAATGCAAAATGTCCGTCAACCAAACATGTTTCGTGACTTGACTCATTTTATTTGTTCAAGTCGATCCAGATGTAAATTCCTCAGGCAAAGACGTGCTTGTGGCGTCACTTTAATTGTTCTTTTTCTGCATAAATGCTGTTTAAATTTACGGGGGAAGTCTAGCCGAGGAGAACTACTTAAAAGCTTTTCACTCACACATACTGTATCGCCACTCCACACCCCGTCACTGAGACTGTGGAATAATATGATCAAACGACTTTTATCTTAATGGGATACAAAAGAATAAAAATGATCTGCTGTCCGGCGTGGTCACACTTTATTTGTGCGCCATACGAAGTCTCTGTGGCTCCAGCTCAAGTACTAAAGGTTGACATGAGCAAAAAAGACAGGGGGAATGTAATTTGCCTCCTAGAGAAGGCTTCTAAGTTATGGCATGGCATCTACGGTTTGCTTCCCGGGTCCTTTTTGCCTACAATAAATTCCTTCTTGTTCTTTGTAACCCTTATAATGCACAGGATTTCAACAAATCTAACAAAATATGCTTTCTTTGCGAGTGTAGAGCAAATCTTTTAACGTTGTCAGCAATCCCCACCAGTTGCAGTGCTTGTTGCTAAAAAGTGCAGAAGAATGTGAAAGTAGCAATAAATCATTTTCCTCCTGTCTAATTGTAACAGAGATATTTTGGCAGACTAAGTAATGTACAATTAAAAAATAAATTAACAATAATACATGACACAACTGAGACAACCGTTTTACAAACATGGCACACAAAAATGTGCAAAATAAGCTTAATTTAGCCACGAGTACACTAGACTAAAAATGATATCTCAGCCTGCACATGAGAAAAAAGAAAAGCTTTCACAGTTTAAATACTTTATGCTAAGACAACTAAACAATATAAATACTCTCAGGGGACTATACCATCTTAATTTCAAGTATTGCCCTTGAAAAACATGCTTGAGCGGTGTACTCACCTTTGTGTGTACTGTATATGCACATATGCCTGTTAATGTTATTTTCAATATATTATTTATTCATCAAGTGTATTTACCTTCATCTCTTAACCAACTGTTGCCTACTGTGTGTTTTATTTTCTGCCATTTGACACATGTGATCAATTCACACACGTGTGCATAGTTTGCAGAACAAACACCACCAAAGGCCCCCTTATTGTCCCCTGTCTGCTGTGTCATCCACAAGTTGCAGCCATTCTCCATGTATGTTTTACGGTTAAAAAGTGCTTGCTGATGGCAAATTTTCATTTATGTTCCAACCACTTACATGCAGTTTACCCCTGCTTTTGTTACTGTGAGTGACAATGAGAGATTATGATCACATGATGACATTTCTGTCCAATCAAACATGAAAGTGAGCATGTCTGCGCGCGATGCTGGGACAAATGTATTGGTTGGACAGTTGACGTTTAAGGACAAATTCCATTGGAAAAATGATGATGATTGGCCAAACTGTGCAAGGAAGTTTTAAGGTCACGTGTAATTTGAGCGGAATGCACAAAACCCATACATATACAGTATACTGTATATACTTCACGGTCACAGTGAGCTGGAGTTAATCCCTGCAGACTCAGGGCGAGATCGAGATCGTACTTAATGGCAAACTGTTTTGATTTGCCGTTATGGTGAGTGCAAATCTCTCTTTATTGCTCTTTCTTTAGCAATATCTAGCACTTTCAGCACCCCCCCCCAAAAAAAAACCCTACCCTCACCGGGCGGCAGCAAAATTGATAAAAAGGTTGGGGACACCTGGTATAGACCATTAACACACACATTCAGTATCGAGGCTTGAAGGGAAATTACAATTCATTTTTCCAATCGTCAAAATCAACAGCTATATAGATATGGAGATACTACAAAAGAAAACACACAAAAAAACACATTTCTTTTGACCAGAGGAGTCCTAAGGCTTTATGTGTAGGTTGTCAACATCACTTGTGGCGTGCTAAAATGTTAAGATAATGTAACTGATGGTTTTGGAATTTGAAATCAATCAAATAAAATCTGCAATATCACCCAAAATGTAAACAATATTAGCTTAAATCTTAGACTATTATTTGTAGAAAATGGCCAAACAAACTGCCAAAGTGCGGGTATATCTACCTCGCCAGGCTGACAAACCAAGATCATGAATCAGAGGTCATTTCAGCGATCCTGACTGAGCTCCTTATTTGGTACTGAAGTCCTTATTTGGTAAGAGTTGCTGGACTTCAGCTTTTTTTTCCCCCACACCTAGACTACCTCTGAGGTCACTTGTAAAATACCTGCCAATCAAAGGATAAGCTCCTGCATGCTTGCTCCAGGTGCCATTTGCCCACCTAATGGCACCAAAGGAGGATGAGAGGAGGGAGCATTTTCCTCTTTATTGTCCTTGAGAAGAATAATTGGTGAGAATGGGAAAGGGCTTCACTGTAGCAATGCCTCACACATAATTCTTTGGACTCCCACTGCCCTTAATGATCTTGGCAGTGCGCAGTGAAGTGAGATACCCTAAGAAAATAAATGATGGGCCCTTCTCACACATATTGTGTGCTGCCAGAACAAACATGGCAGCTGTTATTGTAGAGAACAATTACATGCGGTTGAAGAAAGGCGTCTTGAAACACACTGTGAATAGAAGCTGGGAGGAACATGTTCTCATAACACGAGACCACGCGTACGCACACGTAGGCACATGTGTGTGCGTGCATTTAACTTCAGCCGACCATGAACTCTCAGGCATCTATTTTCACCCAGTCGGGCTGTTCAACTAGAGACCCTGCTGTCCGCCGTCCAAATGGCTCAATTATCTGCAATTTATGCTCAGACGAAACGGATCACTTCCACCAAAAATGAAATCCCTCATTAGGAAGCGCAACAAGCGGGAGGAGATCAAGTTAGTTATACTTTGCCCTGATGTACGAGACGTGGAAGTGTACAGTCACACATTGTGTCATACGCTGTCCTCACAAATAAAGTGACGCAGTGCAGACGCTCTCACTTCAACCGCAGCGTTCAGGGTCCGCAGACCACTTTTGGAACGTGATTTGAAAAAGTTGTCTCATGCCCGTCATCACGCTTATTTGTCATTACTAATGAGAAGTCCTGCGTCATGCTTGCCTCTGCAATTAGCTTCTCAACTCCTCATTCATCAGCTTAATGGGTGTGAAGGAGGCAGAGTAAAAAAAATACATTGTTCGGTTGGTTACCAAGACCACTGGCTCATCTCCAAGCAGGAGACACTATAGCTGACTCAATCTGTATCATGTTGACACCGCAGACTGCGCTGAGAGGCCACAAGGGAATGAATCGCTTACCAAATGGTTACTTATGAGAAGTAAAACTATTTGAAATTAAACGCTATTTTTACAAGACACGACTGGACATTTTCAAACTGAATCTGATGGTTGTCTTCATTGAAATGTGTATGCTGGTTGAGACAGTCTTCCATCTAAGTCATGAACATACACATCCTCACTACCAGAAAATGGTGAAAATCCGCGAGTAATTGATACGACCATAAAAATGTCCATTTTTAACACATGGCTTGCTCCTATCCCTCTAAACCAGTACTTTATTTCAGATACCAATTTCAACCTTTACCGATGTTGGCTGCAGCGCTTTTCTCCCTGTGTAATGACTAAACACATTATTTTTCTTTTACAGTGATGACACTTCACATGCATTTCACAAATAAACAGTGCTTGTGCCAAATAAGACCAATACTGTAATATGCAATGTAAGTTATGTTTACTTTGAACTAAAAGTCATTCAAATCATGAACACTTGTTATGTTCTCCTACTATCAGACAGGCGAGTCTTTTAAATTCACAAATAATAATCAAATTAATTAAATAATGCTTGCAAAAACACAATTAGGAAAGCTGCAAATTTGTCTTTGGCACAATTGTCGGTATGAGAACAAAGTTGAGTCTAGAAACCCGCCGGATCAGGGAATTTCGTAACTGGGCTATGCTGTCTGTGTCTGAGTACAAGTGATTCTTTTGAATCAGAATCAGAATCAGAAAAACTTTATTGCCATTGTAAGTGAACAATTCACAAACTAGGAACTTTCTTTGGCGACTCAGTGCAACGTAGAATTCTAAGTAAACATAGAGTATTAAATAAACATAGAACTAACTAAACATAGAACCTGAGTAAAAAGTTGAAATCACTGATAAGTAAAGGCATGAGAGTGTTTTTAGTGCAGGTAATATAAGGTGCCAAAAATACTGGTTATAAAGTGAGCATAGTGCAAATGTTATAAAGTGTTCATGAGTTCAACAGCAGCAGGAAAGAAACTGTTCTTGTGGCGAGAGGTTCTGGTCCGAATGGACCGTAACCTTCTGCCAGAGGGGAGTGGCTCAAATAGTCCATGTCCAGGGTGGGAAGGGTCGGCAAGTATCCGGCCTGCTCGCCCCCGAGTTCTGGAGACGTACAGGTCCTGGAGAGATGGAAGGCTGCAGCCGATCACTTTCTCGGCGGAGCGCACGATGCGCTGCAGTCTATGTTTGTCCCTGGCAGTGGCCCCGGCGAACCACACTGTGATGGAGGAGGTGAGGATGGACTCAATAATGGCCGTGTAGAATTGCACCATCGTCTGGACAGGCAGCTTGGCTTTCCTCAGCTGCCTCAGGAAGTACATCCTCTGCTGAGCCTTCTTGATGATGGAGCTGATGGTCTGCTCCCACTTGAGGTCGTGGGTGATGTTAGTGCCCAGGAAGCGGAAGGAGTCCACAGTTGTGATGGGAGAGTCTGTCAAGACGAGGGGGGGTAGGGGGGCTTTGACTTTCCTGAAGTCCACGATCATCTCCACTGTCTTCTGAGCATTGAGCTCCAGGTTGTTGCCGCTGCACCACGACACCAACCGGTCCATCTCCTTCCTGTAAGCAGACTCATCACCGTCTGAGATGAGCCCGATGAGGGTGGTGTCATCCGCAAACTTAATCAGTTTCACTGAGTCGTGGCCGGAGGTGCAGCTGTTGGTGTACAGGGAGAAGAGCAGGGGGGAAAGTACACAGCCCTGTGGGGATCCCGTGCTGATAGTCCGAGTGTCCGAGACATGGAGGCGTAACATTACATTAGGCGCATCAAAGAATAATGTGTTACTCTCTAACTTACTTTGCAGTCCTTAATAATGGTATTGATTGTCAAAGTCAAAATTTGAAAATAATTCCAGACTGAGGTAGCAAGCCTGTTGCTGTGTGGAGCACGTCATCAGACAAACTCATACCAATAAGAACCAATACCTAATTTTTATGCCAATATTGGTCAGCCCTCATTATTGGGCATACCAAGTGTTAAATATTTTTGAATGCAGTAGTCTTTACACATAAAAAAGTCACTTGTTCCATCCAAGTATTTTTAATCCACGCAGACAAAGCGAATAGTCATTGCATTGTCTTGTGTCAACACTTTTCATTAAGTGCCCCGAGTTTAGTTAACCAAAGTGAGACCCTTGTATCTGTTTAGTCTGGCTTGGGAGAGTTGGTAGCCATGTAGCCACTCTGGAAAAATCATAATTTGAAGGAAAAACAACAAGTCGAGAAACTGTGTTGCTGGCGGAACCACGGCGGTCAAAGTGCAATGATGGCAAAACCTCCCAACTGAGATCCTCATTTGTAAATTTCAAATTGTCACACTACCAGTGGAACATGAAGATGGATGTGCGGATCCAGAACAGGAACCACTGCTTCCAGCATGTCGCCTCACAGAAGACACATCAGCAGAGGGAGATATTTATCCGAGGGCTGGGAACATTGCTGACACTGTTTAGATACACACTTATGACTCTGTTTCCTGCTATAACTCTCTGAGCCGTCACCTTCATCCTGCAGCTCCAGGAACTGAAATAGAGGAAGACCAAGGCAGACGAAAAGAAGTAAACACATAAACTTTGTACAGATTTGCTGTAGGGATGCAAATCTCTTTGTGATAGACAACTTGATTCGAATCTAGATACATTAGTTTCTGATATGATTTTGAAAACAGAACTTTTTTGTTACAATTCAATGCAGTGGAAAAAAATGATATGAACCGATTTGATTTTACGTTTGATGTTTGTTGATGTGGACGTTAATCTTACATTATAAAATACAGATGCCAGTTATATGTACGTTGCATTCTTACAGTATTTTCAAATGTGCAAAAGAGCACATCATATCCCCATGCATGCTGTACTGCACTGCAAATATAAAGTCAGCAGAATATCATGTCACATGTATTTATTGTTCAGACACAGACCAAAAGTAAGACTTGCGGAATGAACATATTTTCTTTGATCTCATCAATACTTCTTAACTTTCAGTCCAATCAGTAATACAAAATAAATACATGGTGCAAAGCCCCTTAAATAATGACACATCTCTTCAAAAGTGGCAAAAATCTGTCCATGCCCAGATAAGTAAAATATTGTCACATGGGTGCAAGGAAAATGCTATGTTAGCTTGGACACCTAAACAATCCCATACTCAAAATGAGTGGTTAGCATGTTGGCCACGCAGTCAGGAGGGTTTTCTCCGGGAACTCCGGTTTTCTCCTACATTCCCAAAACATGCATGTTAGTTTAATTGGCGACTCTAAATTGTCCATAGTTATGAATGTGAGTGTGAATGATTGATTGACTGACGACCAGTCCAGGGTGTACCCCGTCTTCCGTGCAAAGTCAGGTGGGATAGGCTCCAGCATACCCGCGACCCGAATGAGGGTAAGTGGCATAGAAACTGGATGGGTGGAGGTAGGGAGCAACATTTTCAAGTAAACAAGTTCCAAAGCAGGTAATGTATCATACTCGCCTCTGTTGGTGGTCAAGTTTTGCATCTGTGAAAAGTTGTTCTGGAAAAAAAAATTAGGAAAAAAAAGGAAAAAAAAAAACAAAAAAAATACAAAAAAAATTTTTTTTTTAAAAATATCTTGCCTGCAGTCATTGCAAGCTATGGAGCACGCGCGACAATCCACTCCATGGCAGCCCAGACTGTTGAATTGTTTGAAAGACACTCTGTCAACCAATTGCTTCTCATGTGATTTTAATTGATTAATCTAAAAATGTTTTGATACAGGAAGGTGCCGAATTGTTCGCTTGTCAAACCGGATATTCGGTCGCATCGGTTTATTGTTCACAACCCTGATTTGCAGACAAAGATCATCTGTAACTGGGTTGCTGATGTTACTGACCATGAATCAAAATCAGGAAACTGAACATAGAAAGACAATACATACAATAGAGACAAATGTCTTCATTATCTGCTGTGCAAAGTCGTGGATGTTTTAAGATCATCTAATCTCTGGTGTGTTGGAAATTAGATTTCCTTTTTAACAGTATGGAAAAATATTCACTTAAAGTGACTGAACAGGTTTATCTCAGTCATATAAACGGCACAGAAACTAAACTTGAACCTAAAACAGACTCTCATAACTGTGCATAATAAAGATCTTAGACTCAAATCCTAGAAATAACAAACGAAAAAGAGAAGAAAAACAACCCGTGAGATAAAAAATCATTTCCACGAATAGGCTGCATCACAACACTCGGGTAAGGATTTTCCGATAAAGTGGCCATATGAGCTGCATTCTCAGTCCCCTCTGACCCGGCTTATGTGAGCCACAATAACAAAGGTGCTCAGACGTGGGCCCCTCATGGGTCCGTTTACTCAGTGGCGCAATGTTTGCGCTCTCACAGGCCACACAGCAGCCCTTATCAGGGGCCCCGGGTCTGGCTCACTACGGCCTTACATGCTGCCTCCGCGCCATACTGTGTACTCTAACACTGCAAACAAGACTCACATAAAGGGGAGAGAGAAACAGCAAAGGGTGAGGCGGTAAAGAGAGGGATGAATAACAGGATTTTAATGCCTGGAGTCTTGGATACTTTCCACAAAGGGGCCTCCTGGAGGAAAAAAGGAGAGGAGGGTGGAGGTAAAATTCTCTATCTTCATACCCTTGAGGGGTGTTGGCTTTGGCTGCGGAATGGTTGAATAAAGGCCGGCCTAAGCCCCTGCAGACACGCAGGGCTCGACCGACTAATGCTCGGCTAGCTTAGCAGCCAACAGGATGGAAGGGTGTCTGGGTCCTGCACTTTTGATCACAAAGCGATTCAGGATGTTCCCTTTATTTTTAGTGCAATAAAACAAGAGCACACCAAAGGGACTAAAGTCTGTCATTCCAGTTTGGTGATAAAAGGACTTTTCTGTGTTGTCATATCATATCCGTGTTTTAGCTGCAAATGCATCATACAATCTGCTGCATGTGCTTGAGTCCCTTTTTCAGGAGCAGTGGATCATCTGAATGGAATGGAAGTGAAAGTCCTTATTGCTATTTTGTAACGGGTGCACAAAATTGAAGTGGTGATCTCCGAATGTGCCCTAAAACAGTATCAAACACAATAACGCAATCAAATATCAAACCTCACACAGTAATGAATTGTGCCTACGACTGCTTCAAATGTTACAATGACAGACCACCTACAAAAATAAAATTGGATTTTACATTTTTTTTACTGAATACGACACCCAGAATGTACACACTGTAAATAAAGGGTGTGTGATTTGCAATATGCACTATGAACTATAAAACATTCAAGACTGTTTACTCCGTTGACAACCTCCTTGAAATACAAAAACAGCAACAACAAAAAAATCCCCTGCAGGATTAGCTTTCGTTAGTCAATTGCAGGGATTAATGTGGACCTTTCCCCAAAACCCAATAAAACTGTTCCAGCACCCACAGTGAGACCAAGATGCTTTCCGTCCAACCCCCAGTCTTCCCCCCACATTGACTTGGTTTTCCCAAAAAACCCAAATCAAAATAGGATGCAGGCTAACCAAACTCATAAAGGGAACACGCGGACAGATTCATTGCTCATTTTTTGGTTTCCAAAAGCATATTCCTTCACACAGATTCCGGTCAATGTGCCAAAAGGACCCATGCGGATCAAAATCGCCTCAGGCATTCCTTCCATTAGTGTTAACTTATTTCCAAATGTTTTCACTGATGTCATTATCGCAGCTAACCTACTATGGGAGATGACCTCGATGCAATGCTCTCTTCCTTGGCCCGTGCACTGCACTGCCGCAAAGTGTGATGAAAATCGGCGTTTTTCATGCAGTTGTGCCATCAATCAATTAGTCAATCAATCAATCGATCAACAATAAACCAAATCTCCCACCTATCCTGTTCAGGGTCACGGATGAGCAGTGATGGGAGGTGGCGGGTGAGGCACTGCCTTTTTTTTTATGTTAAAACAGGCCGCTCACTAAGAGGATAAGAAGAAAACGACGAGAAAAATTCAGTCACATTCATTCATTTATTCTTTCATACAAATACATTGAATGCATTAGACTTTCTGCTAGCTGGTGCTACTGCTTCTGCATGGAAGAATGATAGTGACAAACTCACACAAGTTCTGCAAGTACAGTACTGCAAGAACCTCCTGTGTGACATTTCTATGTATTTTATTGTCAGATTGGCAAAAATAATGATGCCACATTTACCACATGGTGTATAATAAAAGTTTCTGTAACATTATATTATTGGCGACATGCTGACAAACAGAAACTGGCGGGTACCATGATCCAACTCACGACAACCTCATTTGTTAATAAAATATGCAAATTCCGTGATTTTTACTTAAGACGTTTTTTAAAACCATTACACTCATACAGAAATTACATGTACAATAATTTTCAATTGGCAAAAAATAATATTTCTTTCCTAGTGTGGTAACAAAAATGATGAATAAAGCTGAATCTGATGGTGACCATTACCCTTTTTTTTTTCTTATTTCTTATTTTTTATTAAGTTTTCTTTTAATATATTCTTTTCATATATATTTATGTACATGTATGTGCATCAGCATCTGTATGTAAATATATATATATATATTTAGTATATTCCCGCAATATTTAAGCTTTTTTCCCAATGAAATTTCCCCAAAATTACATTATTTTGTTTCTTTGTTTCTCATATTAAAAATTGTATACCATTATGTTGTGCCTACCTGTTCATTTCTGTTTTTTGTTTTTTTTTACATTTTCCAACTATTTTAACATTGTTTTTGTAATTTTTTCCCTTATAATTCCGACTTGATTCCCATATTTTGACTTTATTTTTGTAACATTGACATTTCCTGCAACCTAGTTACCTAAAAAAATCACAACTTTATTTGTGTTTGTTCCTCATAATATTACATTATAAAAAAACATTTTTTCTTTCATATTTCTATGAACTATTCTATGCGACTAAAATGTGTTACAGAAGTGTTTTTATAAGGGTTTATTGTGCCTGATAATTAAAACCTGTAATAAAAGCCTGTCGTTCTGGCTATCAATAGTGAATTTTTCCCAGCTAAGATTACAGTAACAATACAGACACCTAGTGAGCAATGTACAAAACCACATATCATTGTCTTTGAATGTGTCTTCCTAATGCCCAACTTTATTATTTTACAATTATTATATATGTTTTAAGGCTGTAAATCCCCTCACCATACACTTTATAGACTTTTTGTCACGATATGCTCTTCGCGGCATGGTGAAACGACTCCGAGGATGCAGAGAGCTGGATGCCAAGCAGGTAAGTTGGAGGAATCTTTAATAAGGATGCTGCAAAGCAGCGGAAAGAACATGGAAGCACACAAAGCGAAGGAAAAGCAACAATGAGCCAACAAGTGGCCAAGCACACAGCTGAACTAAATACTGGACAACAAATTAGGAGCAGGTGCGAAAGAATGAAAAAGTAAAGCTGACTGGAAACCGAGCGGAACAGAACAAGAAGTACTACCAAAATAAGAGTACAAATCAGGAACTGAGGCAAAAAAGGAACAAAAGCATCACTGTCACGAAGACAAACATACAGATCGTGACACTTTTCTCAGACAAGCATTAACATTTTTATCTCTGGTATAAACACTCTATACTGTAAGTTCAAAATTTAGTAGATTTTAAAAATAATATGTGTCATGTGCAGCATGGTTGCTCCACCCCGGGGATGCGGAGAGAGAGAACAGGTAAAAGTCTTTATCAAGATGAAATGTTGCTATGCAGCAGCACAATGCACAACTGAGCAGTAACATTAACAATCAACAATGGTTCACAGCAAACAACACTGTTAACTTCTACTTTCCTTCAGCACGTCCAGAAGTCCAGCTTTTTGTGCGATGGGTAGCATCCTCTTCTGCCTTTTGGGTGCGCACGAGGTGCCTTTAACGGTGCAGAACGTTTGGTTGGCATTGCGGATGTTTTGGGGGATAAAACTTGCAAAGACTTCGGACTCACACTACTAGTGATGGAACATTTATGAAAATTTGGCAAATCCAATGCATTCTGTACTGCACAGGAAGTCACGAAGGACAATGGCCGACAGTCCCGTAGCCAATCGGGATGCAGAACACAATGCATGGGTTCTCTCTTAATCGGGATGAAAAACACAATCCTGGGTTAGTGCCCTGCGATTGGCTGGCGACCAGTCCAGGGTGTACCCCGCCTCCCGCCCAAAGCCAGCTGGGATAGGCTCCAGCATACCCGCGACCCTAATGAGGATAAGCGGCATAGAAAATGAATAAATGAATTAATTAATCCTGGGTTATACGTTGTACAAAAAAAGCACAAACAAATCAGCGAAACAGAAAGTCTGCAAAAGGTGAACCAGTGATGTAGCGAGGGAAAACTTGATATTTTTATTTGATATGTTTTTGCATGCACAATAAGTCAACAATTTTGCTGAATCATACAGTATAGGGCAAACAGACTAGAGCCGTCACTCTGTCATATGGTTTTTCATAACCAGCCATGGGGCCAAGGGGGATTTTTTTTTAATTCAAACATTTACAAGTACAGTGGTTTTTAATTTTTTAAGCCAGTCACAGTAAGATGTTTTTAAAGTCTAAAAGCATGCAGGTTAGAACAATCTGCAAGTTGAGTGTGTTTGCTCAGGGTGTGAAGCCCGCTTGTCTGCAGCTTGTATTTGGTTGCCAGGAAGGCCACCTGAGCCCGAGAGAGCTTGCACACCTGTTCTCTGTTTGGACAACAGCGCAATCGTGGCCGGGTCATGCGGTCCAACACTATCGCTGACGGTCTGAAGAGCAATACAGCATGTATCTCTTATTGGCTCACATTGCAGCCATCGGGGCCAATTAGAAGCGCTCCTCCTGTTGTGACTGAGCTCCTATCTCTCGCCGAGCAGCTGCTGCAGTTCCTGGACCGGGCTCCACTAAGCCGGGAATGGGAGTTTTATGCAAACATCATTCCCTCCTATGAATATGTTTGCCTAGAAGAATAAGTAGGTTGAGCAGCAGTTGTTATGATTATGTATATTATGATGTCACATCAATTAAGTAAAACTGCTTTCAGAAAGTTCTTTTTTAGAAGTTTGAATGGAGGCTGCTGTCGGTTCTGTGTCAGGGGAAAAGCCAAAAGGAATTCTGGTTCTTGTCTGAACTGATCTGCAGCCTCGCAGTCATTTAAGTGCCCAGACCTGCTGAAGACATTAAAGTGGTTTTGAAGTCGCTCTTCATCCCATGCGGCAAACAATTACAATTGACAACGGAAGGCTGTGCTTGGACGCTGTTGGTTGGATGCAGCATTTCTGTTATGAATGTGTTTCGGGGGTTTGTTTGTGTGTTTAACATTTGCAGAATTTTAGTGGAATGCACATGAAGGGGATGAAACCAAACATCTTTGTCAGTGTTTGCAAGAAAGCGAAGCGATGCAGGGACGCATTTGATTGGCTAGGCAGTTGACGTGTGCGTTTGAGTGCCACACACAAGTGTACAAATAGTATACTGTACTGAGTAGCCAGGACAAAGATGCATGTACCCCCAGAGTACCCCCTGGTACTCTTTACCTTGTGTTTGCTCACTAAATGAAGGTTTCAAGAGAGCCGTTTCTGCTAAATGATATAATAATCACTTCAAGTTCTGCAAGCTTGACCCAAACATGACCCAGAGCAGAAGGATATTGGACATTGCCACTGAATTCACACCTTTGCCTGTCGTTTATGGCCCGAAGAGAACGAAGGCCTGTGAAAATGCAAAAAGGCATATGCGCACACATTTTGCTCTTTCCTTTGGATGAACACATCGATGTACGTCACCAGCCTGGCCCGCTTTGACGGTTGCAGTGGTGATGATTCACAGCCTGGCCATTAACACGGTAAATACTGATGCAAGGCTGGCAACATCTAAAGACCAGCACACACACACACACACACCGTTTGAATTCTCTGCTTGGTGCCAGCGTGTGCAGTCAGGGTCATGTCTGCTCGCTGAGCGTGTGAGTGCACGCATGCGCATGACAAGGTGTGAAACAAACCAAGAGCTGAAACTAAGCATACACAGTGTATGGCAAATACATACAGGTTCAGAGTGTAAATCTCTGTTGGGCATCTCTGTGTGGAGTTTGTATATTCTCCCGGTGTTTGTGTGGGTTTTTCTCCGGGTACTCCGGTTTCCTCCCACATTCCAAAAACATGCATGTTAGGTTAATTGGCGACTCTAAATTGTCCATAGGTATGAATGTGAGTGTGAATGTTTGTCTATATGTGCCCTGCGATTGACTGGCGACCACTCCAGGGTGTACCCTGCCTGCCGCCCAAAGTTAGCTGGGATAGGCTCCAGCATACCCGTGACCCTAACGAGGATAAGCGGCATAAGAAAATGAATGAATGAATTCTTGTAAACTTATGACATATTTTTGCTGGATTACAGTTTTTTTGTCTTAAATTTGTGATTTTATTCTTGTCAAATTACTGCAGATTTTTCCATGTTTGTTGTTGGTTATGTTTTTTTCATTCAATTGTTACATTATATTTTCAGTAAGTGCTGCGGGCCAATAAAAAAAGAGCTATGGGTCGCAAATGAAACGAAACGAAATTTGGACACCACTGTTCTAACATATGAAATTTAGATAAAAATGCTGATTAACAAAAAATAGTTTTTAATAATAAAAATAAGCACTTTTGGCCTTTATGGAAGACATTTAATCTAGATTTGCACTGTGGCTGCTAATATTAGCACTTAACGCTAGTACAGTAGTTGATTTGGACTTTACCATCTTCAGTCTCACCACCTTCACAATGTTGGCATCATCTCATCATCGATACCGCATTATATCTGGATGGGTAGCATGGCGCATGTTATTGGAGGAGGCTAAAGTCTTCTTCTGCAAGGGGATTGGAGAAAATAAATGATTTCATTGTAAAACAATTTCAATGAGTTCTTATTTAGGTCAGCTACAGCCATCATCCTGTCACTGATCTATCAGAGAAGCAGAAAATATGGAATCAATGAGTTTCACATGTCTGAATGTGTGCAATGACTTTTTTTCACAATTGTACATCTTTCCTCCACTCATGAAAAGTGTTCGTGGATTTGCCTTGAGGCCCGGCCAAGCCACGCTGCGACCGCTAAAAATCAAACATGCAGCGCACAATCCATCTGAAAGTCTTTACAGCCATCGTTGTTCGTTTCATGTGAGCCTTCTTCCATCGTCCCACTCGTCATCCTCAGGGCTGTGTGGTTTTGGCATGCCAGCCCACACAACCCAGTGGTTCCTCCTGGTGGGGCGATCCACTTTTCCTCTCCCACCAGGCTACAGTTCACAGATCAGTTATTGTAATTATCATTTCACCACACAGGGTGATTATACCAAGCGGCTGCCACAGGGCTCGGAATGTCAGCTCGATTCGCATGATATGGTCTTATTCTGCAGCGTCTGTCTTCAATTTTGTCTCTTTCGGTCGTGGGAAGAAGTAGCATACAGACTCACTGACATTCACACAGATATAGAGAAAGAAAAAGTGCATTACTACTTCTTTCCCTGTATACAAATGAACACCATTTGACAATGGCATCGCACCGGCACACCCTACTATTGGAGAAGGACTACAATACAGTATCAACATTTGGGAAGACAACTGGAGAAACTACAGCTTAAGGCTTATCTGTGCAGCATCGGAGAACACAAGTATGGTGCATTCAATGATTGTCGAGCTTGTCCCCACTGACCAAAACGCAATGAAACAAAGCAACATAAACTTATAAAAACTGTGGGATTTGTATCTGTATAATATATTTGAATGAAAGGCATCACTTTACAGTAAGGTACACAAAAATACAGCAGTTGTTGTGGAACTAATGAGGGACTAATACTGTAAGTCGAGTAGTTAGTAAGCAACCACAGCGCGTACATTTAGAGTAGTTACTGAAGAACCAATGAAGAACTAAAAAGAAACTAATGAGTAGTGTTTAGGGTTATGTAGGTTTGTTCCTCATTAGTTTCTCATTAGTTCTTCATTAGTTTGTCTTTAGTTCTTCATTAGTTCTTCAGTAACTACTCCAAATGTATGCGCTGTAGTTCCTTAGTAACTTTACTTATTAGTCCCTCATTAGTTTTTCATTAGTTCCACAACAACTGGTGTATTTTTGTGTACCTTCCTGTAAAGCGAGGCCTTTCATTCAAAAAATATCATACAGTTACAAATCCCCCAGTTTTTACAAGTCTATGTTGTTTTGTTTCATTCGCTAAGTGGGGACAAGCTCTCACTTTGTTCGACGATCATTGAATGCACCATACTTGTGTTCTCCGATGCTGCACAGACAAGATTTAAGCTGTAGTTTCTCCGTTTGTCTTGTCTTCCCAAATGTTGATACTGTATAGTAGTCCTTCTCCAATAGTAGGGTGTGCCGGTGCGATGCCAGGGCGGCACGTGTGACCCCAGAGCACATTCTTTTTTGCTGTATTAGAAGAAAGTTGACCGTCACCTGGTTAGCCGCACCTGTGACCTTTGACACATCAATGATTCATTCATTCATTCATTCATTTTCTGTACCGCTTATCCTCATTAGGGTCACGGGGATGCTGGAGCCTATCCCAGCTGGCTTTGGGCGAGAGGCGGGGTACACCCTGGACTGGTCGCCAGTCAATCGCAGGGCACATATAGACAAACAA
>QODF01000041.1:5569640-5608000 GCA_024372805.1 Oostethus manadensis
GGGGGCCGCACGGTGGCTGAGTGGTTAGCACATTGGCCACACAGTCAGGAGATCTGGAAGACCTGGGTTCAAATCTCCGTTGGGCATCTCTGTGTGGAGTTTGCATGTTCTCCCCGTGCGTGTGTGGGTTTTCTCCGGGTACTCCGGTTTCCTCCCACATTCCAAAAACATGCATGTTAGGTTAATTGGCGACTCTACATTGTCCATAGGTATGAATGTGAGTGTGAATGTTTGTCTATATGTGCCCTGCGATTGACTGGCGACCACTCCAGGGTGTACCCTGCCTGCCGCCCAAAGTTAGCTGGGATAGGCTCCAGCATACCCGTGACCCTAACGAGGATAAGCGGCATAAGAAAATGAATGAATGAATTCTTGTAAACTTATGACATATTTTTGCTGGATTACAGTTTTTTTGTCTTAAATTTGTGATTTTATTCTTGTCAAATTACTGCAGATTTTTCCATGTTTGTTGTTGGTTATGTTTTTTTCATTCAATTGTTACATTATATTTTCAGTAAGTGCTGCGGGCCAATAAAAAAAGAGCTATGGGTCGCAAATGAAACGAAACGAAATTTGGACACCACTGTTCTAACATATGAAATTTAGATAAAAATGCTGATTAACAAAAAATAGTTTTTAATAATAAAAATAAGCACTTTTGGCCTTTATGGAAGACATTTAATCTAGATTTGCACTGTGGCTGCTAATGTTAGCACTTAACGCTAGTACAGTAGTTGATTTGGACTTTACCATCTTCAGTCTCACCACCTTCACAATGTTGGCATCATCTCATCATCGATACCGCATTATATCTGGATGGGTAGCATGGCGCATGTTATTGGAGGAGGCTAAAGTCTTCTTCTGCAAGGGGATTGGAGAAAATAAATGATTTCATTGTAAAACAATTTCAATGAGTTCTTATTTAGGTCAGCTACAGCCATCATCCTGTCACTGATCTATCAGTGAAGCAGAAAATATGGAATCAATGAGTTTCACATGTCTGACTGTGTGCAATGACTTTTTTTCACAATTGTACATCTTTCCTCCACTCATGAAAAGTGTTCGTGGATTTGCCTTGAGGCCCGGCCAAGCCACGCTGCGACCGCTAAAAATCAAACATGCAGCGCACAATCCATCTGAAAGTCTTTACAGCCTTCGTTGTTCGTTTCATGTGAGCCTTCTTCCATCGTCCCACTCGTCATCCTCAGGGCTGTGTGGTTTTGGCATGCCAGCCCACACAACCCAGTGGTTCCTCCTGGTGGGGCGATCCACTTTTCCTCTCCCACCGGGCTACAGTTCACAGATCAGTTATTGTAATTATCATTTCACCACACAGGGTGATTATACCAAGCGGCTGCCACAGGGCTAGGAATGTCAGCTCGATTCGCATGATATGGTCTTATTCTGCAGCGTCTGTCTTCAATTTTGTCTCTTTCGGTCGTGGGAAGAAGTAGCATACAGACTCATTGACATTCACACAGATATAGAGAAAGAAAAAGTGCATTACTACTTCTTTCCCTGTATACAAATGAACACCATTTGACAATGGCATCGCACCGGCACACCCCCACTATTGGAGAAGGACTACAATACAGTATCAACATTTGGGAAGACAACTGGAGAAACTACAGCTTAAGGCTTATCTGTGCAGCATCGGAGAACACAAGTATGGTGCATTCAATGATCGTCGAGCTTGTCCCCACTGACCAAAACGCAATGAAACAAAGCAACATAAACTTGTAAAAACTGTGGGATTTGTATCTGTATAATATATTTGAATGAAAGGCATCACTTTACAGTAAGGTACACAAAAATACAGCAGTTGTTGTGGAACTAATGAGGGACTAATACTGTAAGTCGAGTAGTTAGTAAGGAACTACAGCGCGTACATTTAGAGTAGTTACTGAAGAACTAATGAAGAACTAAAAAGAAACTAATGAGTAGTGTTTAGGGTTATGTAGGTTTGTTCCTCATTAACTACTGTAATTTTGTATACCTTAGAATATTTACCGAATAAAATAGTAGCCCTTCTTTGTAAAAAATAGTACAATGTAAATAAATATTGATTTACCTATTTAGAAAATTATTTCTAAATTAAAGTTTTTTTTTTTAGTCCTACATTGCGCCTGAATGTTTTCTGCCTGATGGTGGTGTACCCGTTCTAGTTCATTCAAGAAACATGATGGCCCTTTAGGGTATATAAGGCTCAATAGTCTGACAGGTTGTCATTTAGACTTTCTTTGATTTTTGGAAAAAAAACCAAAAGTATTAGTGCCCTCTGAGCTATTAATCTGTAGCCTAACCTGTACACAAAATTACAGTAGTTAATGAGGAACAAACCTACCTAACCCTAAACACTACTCATTAGTTCCTCATTAGTTCTTCATTAGTTTCTCATTAGTTCTTCATTAGTTAGTCTTTAGTTCTTCATTAGTTCTTCAGTAACTACTCCAAATGTATGCGCTGTAGTTCCTTAGTAACTTTACTTATTAGTCCCTCATTAGTTTTTCATTAGTTCCACAACAACTGGTGTATTTTTGTGTACCTTCCTGTAAAGCGAGGCCTTTCATTCAAAAAATATCATACAGTTACAAATCCCCCAGTTTTTACAAGTCTATGTTGTTTTGTTTCATTCGCTAAGTGGGGACAAGCTCTCACTTTGTTCGACGATCATTGAATGCACCATACTTGTGTTCTCCGATGCTGCACAGACAAGAATTAAGCTGTAGTTTCTCCGTTTGTCTTGTCTTCCCAAATGTTGATACTGTATAGTAGTCCTTCTCCAATAGTAGGGTGTGCCGGTGCGATGCCAGGGGGGCACGTGTGACCCCAGAGCACATTCTTTTTTGCTGTATTAGAAGAAAGTTGACCGTCACCTGGTTAGCCGCACCTGTGACCTTTGACACATCAATGATTCATTCATTCATTCATTCATTTTCTGTACCGCTTATC
This sequence comes from Oostethus manadensis, assembly GCA_024372805.1. Taxonomy (NCBI): domain Eukaryota; kingdom Metazoa; phylum Chordata; class Actinopteri; order Syngnathiformes; family Syngnathidae; genus Oostethus; species Oostethus manadensis. The sequence goes on from QODF01000041.1 coordinate 5,572,593, forward strand.
CTCATTAGGGTCACGGGGATGCTGGAGCCTATCCCAGCTGGCTTTGGGTGAGAGGCGGGGTACACCCTGGACTGGTCGCCAGTCAATCGCAGGGCACATATAGACAAACAAACATTCACACTCACATTCATACCGATGGACAATTTTTTTTTAGAATCGCCAATTAACCTAACATGCATGTTTTTGGAATGTGGGAGGAAACCGGAGTACCCGGAGAAAACCCACACACGCACGGGGAGAACATGCAAACTCCACACAGAGATGCCCAACGGAGATTTGAACCCAGGTCTTCCAAATCTCCTGACTGTGTGGCCAATGTGCTAACCACTCAGCCACCGTGCGGCCCACATCAATGATTGATACATAAATCAATCAATCACACCATCAATTACATTTTGACAGGATGTGGATTCCCTACCTCTCTAACAACATTACAACAGAAACAGTACATGCTCTTTTTAAAATCCTGCCTGTTTTAAAAGCGTACCCACACAGACTTACAGAATGTGCCAAAATTTACAATTCACAAATGACTGCTTCTCATCTGGAGTATGTGTTTATATTCTACCAAGCTTGGGATGTTAAAGTTTTGGATTGCATTTGGTCTAATTGGGCCTCTGTGCAAGGGAAAATTACTATGATTGCACTTTAAAACTAAATCAAATGACTTCCACAATATTAATTCACACCCCATTTATCTACATACTTGTCCTTACTTAATGCTGCCGTTAGTCTTGGTGAAGCCACATTTCCATCACTAAGCTTTAGCTTGCAGCTTGTTCCAATGAGGGACTCCTGGGTCATTTTTCACCATTATGGAAGTGCTGAAACTTGCCCACAGACATTTCCCCTGTATTTTGACACAAACACCATGATGAAGGAGGCAGAAGGTATTTACTGCAGAAAGTATTTACTGCAGCTCCAGGAAGTAATCATCAGAAGTGTGGACTCCAGTCAGACTGAAATCACAAATTCGATAACTTTGGATTGGAATTGACAATGTCATCAAACACATGCAACTCCACTTGGACTTTGATGTCAATAACTCTTCACCGATGATTTGAACATACCTGAGGCTTTCAGTGAGTGTGCTGAGTAAAAATGGGTCCTCAAATATTTAACTAAAGTGACCATTGGTACATCATTTCTAGCAATTTCTCACAGCATCCGCCACACTGAATGCACCTACTTACGTCCAATCAGGTGCAAGAAAAAACAAGCGTGTGACTTACCTGTCTGGAAGCGCCAGACTGCTGCAAGGCGGTATAAGTTGCACGCTTGCACACACATACATGATTATATCTTGAATTAAATAAATATATCTTGAACTTCTGCAGAAGTTTGTTCCTGAATGTTATCAGCAGCACTCTTTTAAGTCTTGTGAAAAAAATAAAACAATGTAATATATTGTTACGTTGTTAAAATGCCTTTTTTTTTAGGTAAACACTAAACTGTGCTTATGACTTGTAAAGACTTGACAATTTCAAGCCTATGACTTGAGACTTGACTTGGACTTTTTTTTTTTAATTTGAGACCTCAATCGAGACTTGGTATTACAGAGTCCTAAGCATATCCTACCGCGGGATTTGTACCATACATGAAAATGGAAACCAAGTGCTCACTATTGTATTCATGCTCAAGTTTAAAAGTTAGCATTTGTTTATTTTCCCATGGCACATTTGAACTTTCCAATCCTTCCTAAACTTGGAGCAGCCTGGTTTCCATTTAGCGGTTTCATTTAACTACTTAATGCCCGCCGAACGACTTAATGGCTGCGAGTTAAGATAGTTTTCTAAACTGCTGCACGGGAAAACAAACGCATGAGCGTCATTTGTCTCCAGGTGTTAAAGTCCAAACTCGCTGCAGCTTTTCAGGTCTTGTTGCGTGGTCAGGACTCAGATGTGTGTAACGTGCAACAAGGAGCAGCCAGAAGCACCTAACGTGAAGAGCTCATGTCAAGATTCATTTTAGTCAAGCTAATTTCACTGTTCACTCGTATTAGTTTTAGTTGAGTAGCCCTGTTGAAAACCTCCAAAGATGTTGTAATACCATTGGTGCGTTTGAAGGCGCAGAATGGCTGGACTCGCTCCGAGGCTGATTGTGAGGAATCCGCCCTCGCTTAAATGGAAATCCAAAGGCACTTCTTCATGGTAAATGTCACCCCGCCCAGGTGTGCTCTTCCGCCTACAGACAACAAATTAACCTTTGCTGAGAAGCAGTGAAGCTTCAGGCTTGCTCAGGTTGCCCAGCAGGCCTGTCCGGCTGCTGCCGGGCCTTCTTCATCCTCCTGCTGCTCAAGCAGCCATGTAATGAAACCCTAATGAGCCTGTCACTCCAACTGTCACACCTCTAACACCAAGGCAGGGTGCACCATGAGTGCAGATGACCTGACATAGAAAGACAGAACAGGGATTAAACACGGCACACATTATTAGCTATAGTAAGATAGAAAATACTTGTTATATACACATTAGACCTATTGTCCAAAGAAGTTCAATTGCTCATATAAAAATATTATGGTTACAAATGGATTAGACTTGTTTGATTTTACTCACTTTCACCTATAGTGTTCATCCAAGCAGTTATCACCACCTGTGCTACTTGTAATGCATTATATTTACTGCTATTAATCGATTAAAATATTTGATTCCGATTAATCACAATTTGTCCACAGTTAGCTCAAAATAAATTACATTTAATTGCAGGTAAAAAGTTTTTATTTATAATAAGACGGGATGTAAATAACTTTGTGGTAAACAAATTGTTACGCAACTACAATGACTACATCAAATTTTATGTAAAGGGATATCAATATTGGCAATATGAGCTATTATTCTAATTAAAAATAATATACAGTTAGAAAGCCCCCCGTTTTTGAATCTTTAATGCAAACATAGATTTGTCCCACTGTTTGGCAGTCCTTGAACGCACCTTCTTCGTTCTCACACTCTGCTCTCACACTACGATACTTTACTTTTACCATTTTTCTTTTACCTATTTGCTCCCAAATGCTGAAACAATGTAGGAATGTACAGTATAAAGATAAGAGCTGATGACCTTATTGAGTGCTAATGTGCATATTTATGGTACACAACCTCTCTGAAAAAGTCCAGGTGGATGGTGGTTCTGCATTAATTAAATGCTTTTGATTTGATTTTGTTTCTGTCACAGTTTTGCACAATCCCTACTAGATAAGATAAATTAGATTGCTGTAATGTACGTACAATCGCTATGATGCTAGTGTCAATGGGACAGCATTAGCTAGCACCAAAAAATACCTCTGATTGGCTATGCATAACGAGACACACTCGCATCAAAAAACACTAGTTAGTTGGGACACTTTATCTATTTATTTATGTTCTTTATTTATTATACCACTGTATAAAAGACAATTAAAACAGCACCTGCAGTGCACCAGTAACTTCCCTCTTCTCCCAGAGGCGACGTACTTCTAGACAAAAAGTCACAGCAACACAAATAACTTTGGTCTTGTTGAGAGAGCCATCTGCTGGGCTTACTATTATATTCTAATATTAAAGTTAAACCCCGATCACTCACAACGACTGAACAAACAAATGAAAGTTTCCTTGTAGAGTAGGGTAAGTAAAGCCAAGCTTCATCATTAGATGAATGCATACATGCCTCTTCACCACTTTCTGAACCTTCTCCATTTGCAAGGAGAGAGAGAATGTTTTCATTACAGAGCAGTGGAGGGACGGAAGAAATAAGAGAAGAAATAAAGTGGAAAGAAAAGGGGGGTTGGGGTGTACAGTGGTCTGGCAAGTCCACGGATTGCCTGATTAAAAGCATGTGCAGAACCCCACTTCCCAGGCTATGACAGAAAGAGTGCTACACTCCTCCTACATACAACAACACTTAATATAGTAGACGATCTCATGGACATATGACAACCATTTACTGGTCTTATCTTGGGGAGTGTACCGGTTCTTGTCACTGCAGCAAAGACGATAAACTGATCACTAAGTGTGTTTTTTGAGTGCTAAAACTCACACGGAACTATTAAAGCTTGATGGGAGAAAATTCATGAGTAAGGAAGTTTTCATACCTTCATCCATGAACTTACTACTGTTGGCACCAGCTGGAATATTCCAAATAACAATGCAGCTCGATGACTTAGAGACATTCCGACCTCCATGCTATTCTTTTATAGACGCTGGCTTCCATGGCAGACACATCACCTCCTGTTTGGAAGCGTGGTTAATGATAATAAACACACTCTGCAGAGTCAAAATATGCGTGTGTGTCCATCTAAGAGTGGGATGTGAGCAAAGCAGAGCAGGCCGGTAGAAAGCGACGAAAAGAAGCAAGCTAATGAAAAGATCTATGAGATAAAAGTTTCATCTTAAGAGAAAAAATATACAATGCATAGACGCTGGAATGGAATTATAATGTCCCATCCAAAGAAAATGTTTCCATGTGATTGATTCAGATGCCAAACCTTTGAAGCAGACAACTGAGGAATCAAAACAAAAGAAAACAACATGACAGGAAATGCCTGACCGTAACACATCAAATTTTTTTTCATTGTTTATTCTTTGTGTGCGTTTTCTTTTCCAGTGTGATCGTGTGGCCCCGACTGCGGAATATCAAATATTTATCCAATCCTTGGAACACATTGCGCCGTCTTTTCTCACTGGTGTGGGTTTCAAAAACACACATGCCGACAAGTTTACGTCTAACAAAACATTTTTAAAGGAGGATGTGGGGGCCAAATTAGTGTAAAAACACATTCGTCTTTGTATGTCAGCACGACCTTGACACAATGGGGATTTTGAATGGCACAAAGCGAGCGGTACCACCATGGGCAGGAAATATAAAACTTGAGATGCTTCTCTGCCAGAGAGACTTCACATCTAAAGCTCCTATTTACCTAACATTGCAGCGCATATGTTGATTCGTCGACACTACCTGGGCATGAAAGGACGCCACAGAAAAAACAAAGCGGGATTATTCAATTCCCTCTCCTTTTTAAAACATTCCAGTTGTGCACCATATGAAGAGGCCAGGAGGCCAAGTAGTGAAGCCTGCATTGCCACATCTGCAAACACATCCAACCAGCTGGGGTGTATCGCTCTTAAAATTGCAATAAAAAGTCTTGTCTTTGTTTGTAAGTCTAGTTACATGCCATCAGTGAGGACATGCAATAAGAGAGCTGCGAGATGGAGGGAGGCTTTGCCTTTCATTAAACTTTTGCTTTAACAACATCAATTTGATTATTTGTTTGTGTTCATTTATGCATCGGACGTCTGCACTGCTGGATGCGATAACAAATTGGGAAGTTTTGCCCAGCGCCTTTATGCAAACAAAAAGCTCTGCTGCAACATGATGACTCACCTGTCGCAACTTGAATGTTGCTGATGTGGCGGGATGTAATGAGCTCCTTTTTACAGTCTGAGGGTTGCTATAAACATTTAGCCAATACACGGTGTTGCTATGCAAGCAGTTACAGTAGCAAACAGTAATTTCAGTACTTGGGTAGGGTTTATATGAGTGAATCATGCATCAACATTTTAGCTGAAAAAGGTAGAAGACCTCCAACGTTGACAGTCACTGGTGACCAGTGACATGCAGGCTTTGCCCGAGAAAGAAATTAAATCATAATAACAATAAATACAAATAAAATACAAATAAAGTAAATACAAATAAATACAATAAATATCAATATTTGTCCATTAAAATGTGTTCTAAATGTATATTCTGTATGAGTCCAATCGTTTTAAAGATTTTCGGTGAATTTGCACATTTCCTGATCAGGTGAGGCTTTTGTGAATGTGCCTGCCTAGCATCTCAGTGCACAGTATACACTTATTGGATCATGGCGCCATGTCACCAATAACATAATGTTGCAGAAACATTTATCATTTACACTGTGATTTCTACAGCCTGTGTAATGTCTTTAATGTACGCGGGACACCATTATTCTTTCCTATCAATAAAATACATAGAAATATCTTACATGAATCATGCTGTGGGGAAGATTTGTATTTTTTTCACAGCTGGAGAAATACAAATTAAATGCAATATATTTTTATGCTCTGCTGAATGCTTGTAACTGCCAAGGTGGATGATTATACAGGATATCCTAACTCACCAGGAGGTGATAAGACTTGTTTTTCATTGAATAAAACAAAAAAATTATAAATGGTACTAAGAAGAATTTGAAAGCAATTTGAAAACGGAAATTATTGGCTCCTTTTTCTTGTTACCCTCTTAAGGAGCAACCTGTACTAACATCAATGAAACCTCCAAAAGAGTCAGCACCTCAGTGCCTAAAGCTTTCCACGTACCCGTGCATTAAGTCCTGGCACAAATTTAGTGCTTACTTTGGGCTACAGTTGGCTTTGTTTTGCTTACATCAAATCGTCAGCTTATGTGTGTGTTACTCTTACGTTACTGAAGAAAATGCATTGATTTTTGGTCGGACAGCAAGTGTAATGCTGAAACATGGAGTTGCAGGGAAATGTAGCTTTTCGTTTGCGTTTTCCATGGGTTGCACAGAAAGCATCATTTAACAACACATTCTGACACGTTTTTGAATATGATGGGTGTAATTTAGCGCAATGCGGTTAACTAAAGCACAACTTGCGGTTCATTCCTCATTCCTCATCCCATTAGAATCTGTAGCAATATTAATTGGGCATTGATATATGTTTGAAAGTCTGCAGATCAGTTCAAAACAACGAAATGGAAAAACTTTGGAAAATGCTCGGGTTTATGTTTATACTTCAAGATCGCTGATTCGCTCTTTTCTCTGTCAATCAAAAAGGGATTTCACCTCAGACAGATCATCCAATCATCATGCAGAAACTGAGCCGATGTGCCAGCCCACTGCCCCATAGACCCCCAGAGGCGCTCAGCGTCTAATCGACGGGACAAAGCCCAGCATTTATCTAATGATCGTCCAGTTCGAGTAGTGGGACAACCCACTTTATGCTTTGCCACTGAAGTCAGTCGACCCTTAGGGTCAAGGCTTCATTAAAACGCCGTGACTCTGCGTGGACCTGTGACAAGTAGCTGATTCTGAACAAAAGACGAAGGTATTCTTGCATATTTAGTCAATGAAATGTACACGCAACAATACATACTTCAGAGAGACATTTTAGGGGAAGCTGAGCTTCCCTTGCAGTCTTGGAGCAATCACCACTGCCTGTGTTGCCAGTTTGGGCCAGCCGGCTCTTCCTTCACTATGATGCAGTGCAGTTTTACCTCACTACACTACAGTAAAGTCCTGGTTGCATTGACTGTGTCAGTGCAAACATTATAATCTTTGTGAGGAAATATTTTTGATACAACTCTTGTATTTGATTGTATTCAGTTGTGCAGGTGTACCCAATCTTATGGCTTCTGAGTGTGGTTCCTTGTAAGCTAATAATTGTGACGATGTGATTCTCTTGCATTATCTTCCCAACGCCCCGTCTTTCTTTGACACTGGATTCAGACTGACTTCTTCCCGTGTTTACAACATTTCTGATCCTAGCATAGAAATATCTCCCAGGCACCCACTGAGAGCAAACTTGAGCTGATCAAACACATTAAGAAGATGTCAGGATACAGTACAACCCTATCTGCCGAGAGTGGGGTGGACTTACAGAGTAGACGTGTGGTCATACTCTTTTATGATAACGCAAATCCAACACACCCATTGGCCCCCTTTGCAGTGATAACAAGTTGGCGCCACAGCTGAGCTGATATCACATGGCAGAGAGTGATTGTGAGAGAAAGACCGTCTGTCAAGACGATAAAACTGCTGCTAAGCCAGACCTCTTTGGTTCTAATGGACTCCCCCCACACACACATTGTTGCCCTCCTCTCCATCTCCTTCTCTGCTTGGCCTGGACGGGCAGAACAGCACTCCATCCTGGTGCGATACAGCTCAGAATTCAGTGTCAGGGTGATGGAGAGGGGTTATCAACGGTAACACCTGCCCTTCTTCAGGGAAAGGCACGGGAAAAGGGAGGAGAGCACGTCGATTGTGGAGAGCAGAAAGTGGTGTTTGGTGGATATGTTGAAAATAACCATTTTGTTTTTTCTTGTTGTACTCTGCGTGGTTGTTTTGTATATGTAACCAAGTTGTGTTAAAACAATTATCTTTAAGGCTCTGTTTCAGTTGTTTCCTTTGAGGCTCCAAAACAAATGAACTTTTTCAATCTGTTTTTAGGTATGAACAGTGTAGTGTTATAACTTAATTGAATGTGCGGGTTGTTTCCACAAGACGCACACACGTCAGCGATGTAAATACCATGTGATGATGATTATTATGATGGCAACAGACTGAGGTGCAGTGGTTCATTTTTTACCAATATTAGAGCGCTCGAGACACGAACTAACAACCCTATAGTCACCATTACACTCAGATTATTCTTTATTTGCACTAAGAAAGTGTTTCAAACTGAGTGGGGAAGAAGAACAAAACAAAAAGCCAAAAACTTACCACTTCCACTAGGAATGGGAAGAGGTTATTCCGTTCTATCATGTCGAACATGCCATGGCTGACTCCATGCAGAAGGTAATGTAATCACTTGACAGAACACTTACTACTGTCACGCTGCGAACACAAAAATGACAGCACAACATATAACAGGTAAGTCAACACACACAGGGCAGCCACAACTCATAACTACGTTAACTTTGAACACATTCATTTTGAAACTTTTTATGACACAAGTGCCTCAAAGAATACCGGGAAGCCGGAAGCACACTCAAAGATGCTACATTATTTATTATATTGCTTAATTAATGTTACATTTTTGGTGTAATACTTGATGTGACCCGGACTCAGCCAGACTCTACACTCCAGTGGCTCCCAGGTAAATTGAGTCTGACACCCCTGCTTTGGGCGGATTTGAATTTTAAGGTTCCATTGTATTGTCTCAGACTGGTCCGAGACAAGTCCGAGTCCAGGGTGTACTCCGCCTCTCGCCCAAAGCCAGCTGGAATAGGCTCCGGCATACTCGCAACCCTAATGAGGATAAGCGGCATAGAAAATGAATGAATGAAGGAATTATCTCAGACTTGCTGTGTTTAACATGCCCAGTTTCCACCTGTGTTTATTGGACAAAGATAAAAAGAAAAGAGCTTTCATTATTTGTGGGTAATCAGCTTGGTTGGATGGGATTGCAAGCACGCACAGGCACACACACACACAAACGCCATCAAGCTGCGAAAAGAAGAGAAAATACACCTAACTAATCTACTTGATCTAGCTATTTATTGACAAAGAAAACTTCAAACAAGTTGACACGTGAGCCACATGCACCTTTTAAAGCTTGGCCAAAGCAATTTTCACTGGCAGGCAAGGAGGGGCCGCTGGGGGTGTTAAGGGCCTGACCGGCGAGGGAGCTTTATTACTCGCATGCCCCCGGTGTAAAACTGAATCTCCCTCGATGACGACCCACTGAGAGGACTGAAAGACGAGACACATTCATCTTACCAGCCCCTTTGTGCAAATACCTGGTTTATTAGCTAGTCTCTCTATAACAGATATTCATTCACTGCCTGGCACTGGACTATCTCCCTGTCACAACTACCCCACCAAAGATGTTATAATGCTGCCTGGGAATGCATATCCCATTCCAGACTACAATAGCGGCTCTACATCCGGCTGCAGGAGCTTCATCACTCATAGACAGAGGCCCCGCGTAGACACTGTGCTCATTTGAACACAGACAGGAGGTAGCAAGGTGAAGTCATTTACTTATAATAGTACAGTAGGAGTTCATATCAGTTCTGTAAGCGCCAATTTATATTAACAACACTAATTACTTCATTTGCAAATGTGTGTGCCTTTTCTGGACCCATAAAGCACAGTTATGTTGTAAAAGTTGACTATTATGGGTAATAAAGCAATAGCTACAACACTACCAAGTCATTGGGCCCCTAAACATAGAATGGTTAGATTATTTTTCACTTAGAGTGCATTCATTTAAAATAAAGAGGGTTATCTAGTTAGCACACTACCTCTAGTAGCAATCGTCCATCGGTCATTTCATGACAAGGTCATGACGGAAATGTGGATTGAACCAGCAACTGTCGAGTTGGGAGACAAGCACTACACTGCTGTACGGCCTATACCACGCGATCCCTATCGGGATGAGGTCACAATGGGGGGGTGGGTTGTACGGTGTGGGGGGGTTGTTTGGGGCATAATTGAAAACGAACAGCCATCCATCCATCATCCATTCACGCTAGGCAGATGTATTAAAAAGAATACCTGGGCTAACAAGCGTCACATTCTGAAAATTATTTTCACTAGGGGCTTGTGTGATATATGGTGTCACTAGTGTGGATCGCTTTCTCCAAGGGTCGCTTTGTAGGTCAGGAATGTGATGCACTACAGATCGCCACGGGTCTCCGATGAGCTCCATATTGCTCTGGGTGTTAGACACCCATAAGTCCAGCTGGGCTTTACTACTGCATTTCTACCTCCAGCAGCTCTGCAGGCCTCTCGGGTTACACGGATTTTGGGTCAGCAAAGCCCTCCTGGTTCTACTTATATAGCCCTGTTTCATTATTTTAGATTTATCACTGCCATGTTTGCCAGTTGCCATGTTTTCCCTAAATATGTCCCAATATAATTCATAGCATCTAGTAATGAGCAGAGTAAGTGATTTAAATGGACTGCATATTGGAGCTGTTCCCAGGCTGCCTGGATTATGGGTTGTGCAGGGGGCCCTGGGTACAAAGGGGGGCAAGTTATCCCTAGAGACAGACTGGTCCCAGTGAAGTGAATAACATTTTTAAAAATCTTAGACCTACACTATCCTTGCAGCAATTGCCAGAGGAGTGCATACTTGTCAAAGTGTGACATGGATGCATCCCATTATGTATCCCATTAAGAGATTGTTTACCTTACTGAGGCAGAACATCATCAGGGTATCATTATCTCAGCTGATGCTGTAGGCAAACAATGACCAATTGGGAATTCAAACTCACATCTATTTGGATTCAAGATGCTAATAGCCATCAGTGATCAAGACAAATGTGTCGTCGGACCACTCAGTGCACTTGTACATGGCTTGCATCTCATCTCCTGGAGGCCTTTATTGGTCATTTAACTGCTGGGTTCTTGTGCCGGAATCTCCCTGATGGGGCAGAAAGGGACAGAGGACTAGGAGCTTGGAAGGAGCAATAAGGGTGCAGAAGCCGGGACTGATCCGCCATTAACATAACAGAATTACCACAGAGAACAAAACAGGCATTAGCGCGCCCTTGGTGGCATTTGGAGAAGATCCATCTCTAGTTCCTCTGCTTAAAGAAAAGAAGAAAATCTACCTCTTTGTCCTCTTTTGCATAGGCCTGCATGCAGATCCATGAACAACACAGAGTACGTCTCCAGGAATACTCATCGGTATTCAGTAGACAGCATGACCTACCCATCAGAAGGGATTACATCTTGATCACTTAAAACTGTCAGCAGCTCCTCACTCATCCACTCTCCCCTCCTGTTCTGTTGACCTGCAACTCTTCCATCCATTTTCATCACTTCCCTTCTTGTCCTGCACCCTGTCTGTCACACATCTTTCCAGTCTGCTGTGACACAATTCCAGATGACGGCCAGCATTTCTTCTTCAAGGAGCTCAACTCAAAGTGAAGGACAAACATGAATCACAAGATGGCATAAAGATGTAGTTTTCCAGCAGTCGGGCGGCAGCACTGATTTAGAACATGCAGCGGTGTCAAGATTGTCACAGTGATACCAGGTACTTGGCGCCATCACGGACTAACAAAGCGACTTGTTGTGAAACGGGCCTGCAACCACTGGTGGGCTCAGACATTGCATTAGACACGAGGCATGCATCTCAAGTCACTCAGATCACACAAAGCATGTAGACAAGATGGAATGTAGAGCTTTTCAAAAGAAATCAGGCAGAGATCCTGTGGTGAAGCATGCACTTTGGGAAACTACATGAATACAATATGGGTCTGACCAACCTGACATGTGAAATAATATAATATAATATAATATATATACTGTATAAACAAAGGTTTGTTGAGTAGAGTTAAATTTGAGAAAGCATGTTCCTGCAGGAATGTTAACATAATTGTCCGCACATACACATAATTCATTTGTTGCATTTAATTTACTGCAGAGCATAATTTGATTTAGGTGATAGTAGCAGTAGTAGTAGTAGTGGATAACTCCTTGGATGAACATATATGCATGTATGCACAGTTGCTAACCAAGACTTGCACAACCAGATTATACTTTGCACATGTGATTAGTGGTTTATTGCACAAGGTGTTTTCTTTGTGCAGAAAGGCAACTTTGCTTGTGCTGCACACACTCTTGGCAATTACACTGCTTCTAACTAGTTGTAGTAATGAGTGGTGGGCGCAAAACTGTTTTTCAGTCTTCTGCTGCTCTCTGGTGGAAGGTCTTCATGCAGAGGCCATTCAATCATGACAAATTGTACTCTAACCCAATGTTTTTCCACTTTGTTTGAGCCAAGACACACATTTGTCATTCCAAAAATCCCAAGGCACACGACCAGCAGAGAATGTAAACATAATCTCTATAACGTATAGAAACAATATAAAGTCAATACTGTATAAAGTTTTGCCACCTACTGCTATTTAGCCTAAAACATGATTACTCTGCCGATCATTGGACAGCTCAGACACTCAGCAATGGCATTTTATTGGCGGACTCGTTTTCAAAAAATACTTATTCACCAGTTAGGTAAAAGTGGATGATTTCCCACAGCACACCAGACACTACACCATGGCACAGTAGTGCCACGGCACAGTGGTTAAACAACACTGCTCTAACCCACCTCATTCATACTTTAAAATGATGTAAATCTTACTCTTCTTTTCTTTTTGGCTTATCCCTTCCGGGGTCGCCACAGCGAATCAATTGTCTTCATCTAACTCTGTCTTCTGTACCCTCTTCTCTTGCGCCAACTACCTTCATGTGCTCTTTCACTACATCCATAAACCTCCTCTTTGGTCTTCCTCTAGGCCTCCTGCCTGGCAATTCAAAACTCAGCATCCTTCTACCAATATATTCACTATCTCTCCTCTGGACATGTCCGAACCATCTCAATCTGGCCTCTCTGACTTTATCTCCAAAACCTCTAACATGTGCTGTCCCTCTGATGTGCTAATTCCTGATCCTGTCCATCCTGGTCACACCCAAAGAAAACCTCAGCATCTTCATCTTTGCTACCTCCAGCTCCGCCTCCTGTCTTTTCCTCAGCGGCACTGTCTCTAAACCAAACAACATCGCTGGTCTCACCACAGTTTTGTACCCCTTTCCTTTCATTTTAGTTGAAACTCTTCTATCACACATCACACACGACACTTTTCTCCACCCATTCCAGCCTGCCTGCACACCCTTCTTCACCTCTTTTCCACACTCTCCATTGCTCTGGACTGTTGACCCTAAGTACTTATAATCCTCCACTTTCTTTATCTCTTCTCCTTGTAACCTCACTCTTCCACTTGAGTCCCTCTCATTTACACACATGTACTCCGTCTTGCTGCGACTAACCTTTATTCCTCTCGTTTCCAGGGCAAACCTCCACCCCTCAAGCTTCTCCTCCACCTGTTCCCTGCTCTCACTACATATCACAATGTCATCTGCAAACATCAAAGTCCATAGAGATTCCAGTCTAACCTTGTCCGTCAGCCTGTCCATCACCATAGCAACAAGAAAGGGCTCAGAGCTGATCCCTTATGGAGTCCCACCTTCACTCAGAACTCCTCTGTGACAACTGCAGCACACCTCACTACTGTCTTACAGTCCTCTTACATGTCCTGCACCGCTCTAACATACTTCTCTGCCACTGCAGACTTCCTCATACAATACCACAGTTCCTCTCTGGGCACCCTGTCATAAGCTTTCTCCAGATCTACAAAAACACAATGCGGCTCCCTCTGACCTTCCTTGTACTTCTCAATCAACATCCATCCATCCATCCATCCATTTTCTTCCGCTTATCCGAGGTCGGATCGCGGGGGTAGCAACCAAAGCAGGGAAGCCCAGAGGTCCCTCCCCACGGCCAATTCGTCTAGCTCTTCCCAGCGGATGCCGAGGCGTTCCCAGGTCAGCTGAGAGACTTAGTCTCTCCAACGTGTTCTGGGTCTTCCCTGAGGCCTCCTACCGGTCAGACGTGCCCTGAACACCCCCCCAGGAAGGCGTTCGAGAGGCATCCTAACCAGATGCCCGAGCCATCTCATCTGACTCCTCTCAATGCGGAGGAGCAGCGGTTCTACTCCGAGTCTCTCCCTGATGACAGTGCTTCTCACCCTATCTCTAAGGGAGAGCCCAGCCACCCTGCGGAGAAAACTCATTTCAGCCGCTTGTACCCGCGATGTTGTCCTTTCGGTCACTACCCAAAGCTCATGACCATTGGCGAGGGTAGGAACGTAGATCGACCAGTAAATCGAGAGCTCTGCCTTTTGGCTAAGCTCTCTTTTCACCACGACAGATCAGTGCAGAGTCCGCATCACTGCAGACGCCGCACCATCCGCCTGTCCATCTCACCTTCCATTGACTCGTGAACAAGTCCTCGAGGTACCTAAACTCCTCCACTTGAGGCACGACCTCATCCCCGACCCGGAGATGGCACTCCACCCTTTTCCGGGCGAGAACCATGGACTCGGACTTGGAGGTGCTGATTCTCATTCCAGCCGCTTCAAACTCAGCTGCGAACCAATCCAGTGAGAGTTGAAGGTCACTGCTCGATGAAGCCAACAGGACCACATCATCTGCAAAAAGCAGAGATCGAATCCTGCGGTCACCAAACTGAAACCCCTCAACGCCCTGGCTGTGCCTAGAAATTCTGTCCATGAAAGTAGTGAACAGAATCAGTGACACAGGGCAGCCCTGGGGGGGTCCAACCCACACTGGAAACGGGTCCGACTTATTGCCGGCAATGCAAACCAAACTCTGACACCGGTCATACAGGGAACGAACCGCCTGGATTAGGTGGTCCGATACCCCATATTCCCGGAGCACTCCCCACAGTATTCCCCGAGGAACACGGTCGAATGCCTTCCCCAAATCCACAAAACACATGTAGACTGGTTGGGCAAACTCTCATGCACCCTCAAGGACCCTGCCGAGAGTATAGAGTTGGTCCACAGTTCCACGGCCAGGACGAAAACCACACTGCTCCTCCTGAATCCGAGATTCGACTATCCGGCGAATCCTCCTCTCCAGAACCCCTGAATAGACCTTACCGGGAAGGCTGAGGAGTGTGATCCCACGATAGTTAGAACACACCCTCCGGTCCCCCTTCTTGAAAAGGGGGACCACCACCCCGGTCTGCAAGTCCAGGGGCACCGACCCCGACGTCCACGCAATGCTTCAGAGTCGTGTCAACCAAGACACGCCCACAGCATCCAGGGCCTTAAGGAACTTCGGGCGGGTGTCATCCACCCCCGGGGCCTTGCCACCAAGAAGCTTTTTGACCACCTCGGTGACCTCAGCCCCAGAGATAGGCAAACCCGACTCAGAGTCCCCAGGCAAGGCTTCCATGTTGGAAGGCGCGTCGGTGGGATTGAGGAGGTCTTCAAAGTATTTCCTCCACCGGTCCACAACATCTCGAGTCGAATTCAGCAGCACACCGTCCCCACCATACACGGTGTTGACTGTGCACTGCTACCCCTGCAGCGGATGGTGGTCCAGAATCTCTTTGAAGCCATCCGGAAGTCGTTTTCCATGGCCTCTCCGAACTCCTCCCATGTCCGGGTTTGTGGCTCAGCGACCGCCAGCGCTGCAGACCGCTTGGCCTTCCGGTACCTGTCAGCTGCCTCCAGAGTCCCATGGGCCAAGAAGGCCTGATAGGACTCTTTCTTCAGCTTGAGGGCATCCCTCACCACTGGTGTCCAACAACGGGTTCTGGGATTACCGCCACGACAGGCACCGACCACCTTACGGCCACAGCTTCGATCGGCCGCATCGACAATGGAAGCACGAAGCATCGCCCACTCGGATTCAATGTCCGCTGCCTCCCTCGGAACATGGTCAAAGCTCTCCCGCAGGTGGGAGTTGAAACTCCTTCTGACAGGGGACTCTGCCAGGCGTTCGCAGCAGACCCTCACAATGCGTTTGGGTCTGCCAGGTCTGACCGGCATCCTCCCCCACCATCGAAACCAACTCACCACCAGGTGGTGATCAGTTGACAGCTCCGCCTCTCTCCTCACACGAGTGTCCAAAACATGTGGTCGCAAATCCGACGACACGACCACAAAGTCAATCATCGAACTGCGGCCCAGGGTGTCCTGGTGCCAAGTGCACATGTGGACACCCTTATGCTTGAACATGGTGTTCGTTATAGACAATCCGTGACGAGCACAGAAGTCCAAAAACAAGACACCGCTCAGGTTAAGATCAGGGGGGCCGTTCCTCCCAATCACACCTCTCCAGGTCTCACTGTCGTTGCCAACATGAGCGTTGAAGTCACCCAGCAGAACAAGGGAATCCCCCGAGGGTGCACTCTCTAGTACTTCCTCTAAGGACTCCAAAAAGGTTGGGTATTCTGAACTGCCTTTCGGCGCATAAGCGCAAACAACAGTCAGGACTCGTCCCCCCACCCGAAGGCGTAGGGAAACTACCCTCTCGTTTACTGGGTTAAATTCCAACGTGCAGGCTTGGAGCCGGGGGGCAACAAGAATTACAACCCCTGCTCGTCGCCTCTCATTGCTGGCAACACCAGAGTGGAATGAAGCCTAGCCCCTCTCGAGAGGACTGGTTCCAGAGCCCTTGCCGTGCGTTGAGGTGAGTCCGACTATATCTAGCCGGAATTTCTCCATCTCTAGCACCAGCTCAGGCAAACCCCGCCAGAGAGGTGACATTCCACGCACCGACAACTAGCTTCTGTAGCTGAGGACCAGACCGCCAAGGCCTCTTCCTCCGGCCGCCACCCAGCTCTCTTCCCGACCGGGCCCCATCGCCATCGTGCCCCGCCTCCGGGCCTGGCTTCAGAGGGGGGCCCCGGTGACCCGCGTCCGGGCGAGGGAAAACGAAGTCCAATTGTATCATTCATCATTAGGGTCTTTTGAGCCACTCTTTGTCTGGTCCCTCCCCTAGGACCTGTTTGTCATGGGTGACCCTACCAGGGGGATGACAGCCCCCGACAACTTAGCTCCTAGGATCATTGGGACACGCAAACTCCTCCACCACAATAAGGTGGTGACTCAGGGAGGAGTTCAATCAACATCCTCAAAGCAAATACTGCATCTGTTGTACTCTTTTCTGGCATAAAACCATACTGCTGCTTACAAATGCTCATGTTAGTCTAGCTTCAACTACTCTTTCCCATAACGTCATTGTATGGCTCATGAGCTTTATTCCTCTATAGTTGACACAATTCTGCACATCTCCCTTGTTCTTAAAAATGGGCACCAGCACACATCTCCATTCCTCAGGCGTCTTCTCATTATCTAAGATCTTGTTAAACAACCTGGTCAGGAACCCTACTGCCACCTCTTCTAGACACTTTTATACCTCCACAGGTATATCATCAGGACCGAGTGCCTTTCCATTCTTCATCCTCTTCAATGCCCTCCTCACTTCTTCCTTACTAATCTTTGCTACTTCCTGGTCCACAACAGTCACCTCTTCTACTCTTTGTTCTCTCTCATTTTACTCATTCATCAACTCTTCAAATTACTCTTTCCATCTTCCCATGACACTACTGGCACCTGTCAATACCCTTCCATCCCTTTCTTTCATCACCCTAACCTGCTGCACATCCTTCCCATCTCTGTCCCTCTGCCTTGCCAACCTGTATAGATCTTTCTCTCCCTCCTTGCTGTCCAACCTAGCATAAAAGTCATCATAAGCCCCTTGTTTGGCCTTGGCCACCTTTACTTTCACCTTACGCTGCATCTCCCTGTACTCCTGTCTACTCTCTTCAGTCCTCTCAGTGTCTCACTTCTTCTTAGCTAACCTCTTACTCTGTATACACTCCTGCACCTCCTCATTCCACCACCAAGTCTCCTTATCTACTTTCCTTCCAGATGACACACCAAGTACTCTCCTACCTGTCTCCCTGATCACAGTAGCTGTAGTTGTCCAGTCATCTGGAACGACTTCCTGGCCACCCATAGCCTTTTTCAACTCCTTCCTAAAAGTCACACAACTCTCCTCCTTTTTCAGCTTCCACCATTTCGTCCTCTGCTCTGCTTTTACCCTCTTCATCCTTCTCACCACTAGAGTGATTCTACACACCACCATCCTATGCTGTCTGGCTACACTCTCACCTACCACCGCTTTGCAGTCACTGACTTCCTTCAGGTTACACCTTCTACACAAGATGTAGTCTACCTGTGTGCTCTTACCTCCACTCTTATAGGTCACCCTATGTTCCTGTCTCTTCTGGAAGAAAGTATTCACTACAGCCATTTCCATCCTTTTTGTCCACCTCCATCTGTCCTTCAGCATTCCTCTCCTGGATACCAAACATATCCATCACCTCCTCATCATCTCTGTTTCATGCACCAACATGTCCATTGAAGTCAGCACCAATGACAACTCTCTCACTTCTAGGGATGTTATGCATCACTTCATCCAGGTCTCACCAGAATTTGTCTTTCTCCTTCATCTCACATTCTGACTGTGGAGCATACCCACTAAGAACGTTGAACATCACTCCAACATTCCAACATTCAAAGTCCCAACTCTTAGTTCTAGACTCTTAGCATTCCTCTTCTCCATCCTCCTACAGACACACATTCCTCCTCTCCTTCTTCGGCCAACAGTAATCCAGTTTCCACCGGCACCCTGTCGGTGAACAGCACCGGTGGTGGGCGTTGTTAACCTGGGCCACATCCAATCCGGTATGGAAGTCATTTGTTTGATTCGCATTTTCTGGTTTGGCAAAGTTTTATGTCGAATGCCCTTTCTGACACAACCCTCTGTATTTATCCGGGCTTGGGACCGGCACAATAAGACACTGGCTTGTGCCCGTTGCACAAGGATGTCGTATATTTTACTACATCTACTAAACGCCTTGGTTGTTTGGAAAGCAAATGACCTGAAATGGTAATCCTTTCTGTAATTACTGTATGTTACTGTCTGTAACTGATGAGTGTTGCACTGTGTTAGCTCATCAAACTATACGTACATGATATGTACATGTAAATGTGCAACATAAAGTGTTATTTACAGTGCTGTGATTTGTTCTTTACTTGACTGAACAGTGCAGTAGATCGTGGGCCTGCTTCTATTTAGGCAGTGCCGCACGTGCTTATCCTCAGGAGTGCACGCATGCACGGGTTGCTGCAAAATAGACCCCCAGTCTTGTGCCTTGGCCCCCCTTTTTTCACAATCACAGGCCAAGTGTGTCCGGTTGGAGAGGAAGCACATATACTCCGCAGAGGCCAGGCCAGAGCGCCTCGCTCACTGTAACAGTGCATGCAATGCATTAAATAAATTTTAAAGGGAGTACAGGTACACATACACAATATTATAATAAAATGCACACATACCATACATGCACATCCGCACAGCCATCAACACAGGAAATCCTTTACTTCCTCCTCTGACCTCTACTGTCCATCAGTGAAAGAAAACACTGTGTCTCTGCAGATTTGGGTCGAGCTAGCCAAACCTGCAAGAGGCTATTTCCTTCATAATCATCCCCGATTTCCCTGCTCTAATATCCCAGAGGACACTGACAGTTAGCCAGGAAAAGGTTTAATGTAACTGGGGAATGTGTGGCATGCATCTATTAGGTTATGGATACACTCGCAATTTGGTAACTGATAACAATGCTTCAACTTCTGGGGATACTTATTTGTTGTCTGCAGACAGCAGGCTGGCAATACACCAATCCTCTCTAAAACATTTTAATGCCTCTATAAACAATTACATGTGGTTTTATTTTAAATAAATAAATAAAGTACATTTAGTGCCAACATATTCAATATAAAGTGGCAAGAATATGAGTTCAAATAATCATATAACCTGTTGTTATTCACTTAAATATGATCATACGTCAGTTTCCCACCACGTCAGTGTGTCACTATTCAATCCATTCAATCCATCCATTGCATAGTCATCACTGCTGCGATATTGTAGTGATGAATATTTATTTTCTAAACTCGCAATTGTAACCAGGTAATAGAAAAGGGTGTGTCTTTGTGGCAACACACTGTTCATTGTGTTTGAATACAGTTTTGCATACCATACATTCTTAATGAGTAAGAATTATATATAACATACGGCACTAACTCCTCTGTGAATCACCACCTTATCGTGGTGGAGGGGTTTGAGTGACCGAGTGATCCTAGGAGCTATGTTGTCAGGGGCTTTATGCCCCTGGTAGGGTCTCCCAAGGCAAACAGGTTCTAGGTGACGGGCCAGACTAAGAGTGATTCAGAAGACCCTAATGAAGAATAGCAAGAGGAGTGACCACACCTCGCCCGGACGTGGGACACCGAGGCCTCACTCTGGAGCCAGCCCTGGGGGAGGGGCTCACAGGCAAGCGCCTGGTGGCCAGGCCTTCACCCGTGGGGCCTGGCCGGGCCTAACCCGAATCAGGAACACGGGAACTTCCCCCCGCAGACCCACCACCTGCAAGGGCAAGTATAAGGGTCCGGTGCAATGCGATTTGGGCGGTGGTCGAGGGCGGGTGTCTGGGCAACCTGGTCTTCGGCGGCCAAATCTGGTTTTCGGGACATGGAATGTCACTTCTCTAGTAGGGATGGCGCCCGAGCTTGTGGAAGTGGCGGAGGCATTCCGACTAGATATAGTCAGACTCACCTCCACCCACAGTTTGGGCTCTGGAACCAAATTCCTTGAGAGGGGCTGGACCTTGTTCTTTTCTGGAGTTGCTGCAGGGGAGAGGCGGCGAGCTGATGTGAGCTTATTAATAGCCCCCCGGCTTGTTGCCTCAGTGCTGGAGTCATCCCCAGTGAATGAGAGTGTTATTTCCCTAAGCCTTAGGGCTGGGGAAAGTGTCGTGACTGTGGTTTGGGCGTACGCGCCGAACGGCAGTTCAGAGTACCCAGGTTTCTTGGAGTCTATCAGAGGGGCTCTGGAGAGCACCCCAGCTGGTGACTCCATTGTTCTACTGGGAGACTTCAACGCCCATGGGGGCAATGAGAGTGTGACTTGGAGGAGCGTGGTTGGGAGGAACGGCCTCCCTGATCTGAACCCGTGTGGTGTGTTGTTGCTGGACTTCTATGCGAATTGCAGTTTGTCCATAACAACCACCATGTTCGAAAAAACGTATATTCATAAGTGCACTTGACACCAAGACACCCTAGGTCGCAGGTTTATGATTGACTTTGTGGTCGTATCATCAGACCTGCGTCCGTATGTTCTGAACACGTGAGTGAAGAGAGGGGCGGAGCTGTGTACTGTCAACTTGCCGGTCGTGGCGGCAAGCCCCGAACCCGATGGTGGACACGGCTTTGGCGGTGGTCGAGGCAAAACCTTGGGTGTGGGAGGAGTTTAGTGAGGCTATGGAGCACGACTTACGGTCGGCCTCGAAGAGGTTCTGGCAAACCGTCCGACACCTCAGAAAAGGGAAGCAGCCCCCAGTTCACACTGTGTACAGTGCGGACGGGGGATTGTTGACCTCGACTGAGGATATAGTTGATTGGTGGAAGGAATACTTTGAGGCCCTTCTCAATCCCACTGACATACATTCCGTAGAGGAAGCTGAGTCAGAGGATACATACGTGGACAGTATTTAAAACACTCCCCAATGGCAAGGCTCCGGGGGTAGACGAGTTTCGCCCTGAATTCCTCAAGGCTCTGGATGTTGGGGGACTGTCTTGGTTGACACGCCTCTACAACATTGCATAGAAGTCGGGAACAGTACCTCTGGACTGGCAGTCTGGGGTGATGGTCCCAATTTTTAAAAAGGGTGACTGGAGGGTGTGTTCCAACTATAGGGGGATCACACTCCAGAGCCTCCCTGAAGAAGTCTACTCCAGGGTGCTGGAGAGAAGGGTACGACCGTTAGTCCAACCTCGATAACAGGAGCTGCAATGTGGTTTTCGTCCTGGTCGCGGAACACTGGACCAGCTCTACACCGTTCCAAGGGTACTGGAGGGTATGTGGGAGTTTGCCCAACCGGTCTACATGTATTTTGTAGACTTGGAAAAGGCATTTGACCGTGTCCCTTGTGGTGTCCTGTGGGGGGTTCTCCGGGAGTACGGGATTGGTGGCCCGCTACCACGTTTCATTCGGTCCTTGTACAATCGAAGCAGGAGCCTGGTTCGCATTGCCAGCAGTAAGTTGAGCTTGCTTCCGGTGAACGTTGGCCTCACGAGTGAGGTACGGTTGGAGTGTGAGGCAGACAGACGGATTGGAGCAGCGTCAGCAGTAATGCGGTCGCTGTACCGGACTTTTGTGGTGAAGAGAGAGCTGAGCCAGAAGGCAAAGCTCTCTGTTTATAGAGATAGATCTACGTTCCCACCCTCACCTATGGTCATGAGTTTTGGATCATGACCGAAAGAACGAGATCACGGATACAAGCGGCGGAAGATGGCTGGACTCACCATGGCCACATCGAGTGGAGCCAGTTGAGGTGGCTCGGGCATCTAGTCCAGATGCCTCCTGGGCGCCTCCCTGGTGAGGTGTTTCGGACATGCCCAGCCGGGAGAAGGCCCTGGGGAATATCTAGGACACGCTGGAGGGACTATGTCTCACAGCTGTGCTGGGAACGCCTTGGTGTCCTCCCGGTGGAGCTGGAAGAGGTCGCCGTAGACTGAGAAGTCTGGACTTCCCTACTGAGACTGCTGCCCCCGCGACCCGGACCTGGATAAGCAGAAGAAAATGGAATGGAATGGAATACGGCACTAAAACAGTATGTCATTTTTTCCCCTTGTTGTAAATAGTTGGCAACATAAGTGAGTAGCAAGATAATTGTGTCTTGCCTACAGGTCTGGGGCTGCATGAATGCTTCCGCCACTGGAATTCTGCGTTCATTGATAGGAACATGAATTTCAACATGTACTGTGGCAGTGTGAAGCATCCTCCCTTTGGAAACTGGGCTGCATGGCAGTTTTCCAACATGATATAGAGCACAAATACAACTCCAAGCAAGTGTCTTGCTGGGGAAGATGAGGTATCTGTCCACACCTGAACAAATTCAGCACCTATGGGAAATTCTCAAACTGAAGGAAGGCGTCAAACAATCACCAGCTCAGGGATGTCATCATGGAGGAGGATTCCAGTAACAACCTGTGCAACTCAGGTGAATTCCATACCTAAGAAGATTAAGGCAGTGTTAGATGACAATGGCTCACACTCATTATTGACATTTTGGTTCACTGTGAGTTTACTCACTTGACAACCCTTTAGTCACTAATGGCTATGTGTGTTGACTAGGGGTGTAAAAATCCTTTTCATATCCTATTCCTATGATCCAACTACACTGATCTGTGTTCACCAAATTGCCATTCCAGACGGCATAAATCAATCTAACATCGTTTGAAAGTTAATCAATCGATTGAATCAATACTAAGAAATAAAGCATTGGATTTAAGCACAGCAGGCTTAATATAGATGTTTGGTTTTTTTTTAGATTTTTTAATGATAAAGACGTAAATGTTACCCTTGAACCAGTTTGATTTAGCATGAGTCCATTAGTCATGCCTGTTGACTGGGCCGGACTGATGACGCCATGTGAAGCTGAGCGTGTGCGCTCTGGTAGGTGAGGCCGTTTGGACATTCTTAAAAATGCAATTTTTCATAGGATATTGCTTGTATTTTTATTGGTATACATGGGTCGTTAAGGAGTCATTTGAGCGAGCCACTGTCGTGCTGGCGTGTGTGCTTGTGCGCCATTATTTCTTGCAATGAAAAGCTTGTTGATCAAACACCTGCTTGTGGTTTTAACAGCGTCTGTGCAGACGGATATTCATTCACTTTACTATCTATCTGTTGGTGACATTTCATTCAAATCTGATGATGCAAAATAACTTTAATACTTTGGTTAGAGAGGTGAATGAGGTATCAAATTAAAGTTCAATATGTTTTATCAGAAATAATTAATCACAGACTTGATTTAATTCAACCTGTTAATTATTTCTTTGTTAATTCTACCTCAAGTGTTGGTTGCACTTTGTTCAAACAAAAGGTGAATGCATTTGCCGTGAATTGTTGTTGTTTACATGTTTGTTTATATCCATAATTCATGCATACATGATTCCCTCACAAATAGCAACGGAAATTTAGCAAACTTTACCTGCACTGTCCAGTATCCAGGTATTGTATTTCACAGTCAGACTTCTTGAATTTTTGGCTAAAAAGTTACTGAGTCGATTTTTTATTTTTTTTGTCTTGTCCAGCATCATAACACCTAAATGGGAGTCAAGCTGCCTTTAAATGCTGAGCACTGAGTCGATTTAAAGTTGCTGAATTGCTTCGGATCGTATTGTTCTAAATGAACCAATATCATCCTTGAACAGCAAACATGGGGTGTAACGATTCGTATCACAATTCAAGTGCTGACTCATTTCATAGAATAAGATGCATGCACCGCCTTCTGTGCTGCACAATGACCACTGAGTAGATCCAAGTTTCATTTCTATAGTATTGTCCCATGAGAAGATATAATTAGCCATTCACAGGGCTCCGGCAGAAATCTTGGCTTGTTAATGTCGGAATAAATCACCAATACAACGGCCTGTTAAGAGTACAAATGAATTAGTTATTACTGTAGATGAGCAGCACATCGCTTGTACAGGGTAGTGGGGCGATCTATAAATCCCACAGCAGTAACAGGCGGCATGCAGAACGCTTGCGGCACAAAGCGTCCATTGACTCCATTGTTTTCTTCTTTTCAAGAACACTGCAGTGCACTCGTGCACACCGCTAAATAGATGTTGTAGAGATAACGCGATCTTTTAAAAAGATTATGCTGTGCTCAACTCATTACTTGAAGTCGATAAGTCATGGAGTGCTAATGTTCCGGAGTTCCTGTCGTGCCCCTATGCAGCCATAGTCTAGACTTGGTCCCCCTCCTCTCTCTCACAGCTCCCTTAAATCAGAGCAGTGTGGTGTTGCGGTGAGGTGAAGCCACGGTCTGCTGGCATCCATCTAAATGGAATCAGATAAAGCTGAGGGGCTAAATACCTTTTAACGAAAACATCATCTGGGCCTCCCATAGTAGGGTCTCTGGGCCTGCTTTGAGAGAGCATTATGAAGAGGAACGAGTTCAAGCAGTAAGCCCGAAAGGAGGGAAGGAAATCACTTGAGGTCAGCCGACATCAGATGAGATCAGACC
The DNA here is from genome assembly GCA_024372805.1 of Oostethus manadensis. Taxonomy (NCBI): domain Eukaryota; kingdom Metazoa; phylum Chordata; class Actinopteri; order Syngnathiformes; family Syngnathidae; genus Oostethus; species Oostethus manadensis. Next base: position 5,597,810 of record QODF01000041.1, read on the forward strand.
TGCTACTTCCCGCTGCAGCAAAATTGCACCAAATTTTCGGGCGATGAGAGGTGATCTAGGGGCGACAGGAATCATGCGACACTCAAGTACTGCATATCCGCCTCTCAGCACCGTGATACAACACATGCTAAAAAGGTGACGAGAGATTGGCCGCACTTTAGTAAAGAAAACATGCAGTGAATACAGTCATGACAGACCAATAGTTATCCCCATAAATAGTCAGCAGGTGATAATATTTCACTATCAGGGGCCCCACGCTTCAAATGCTCCAACGAAAATGAGGAATGAGCTCAGTGGTAACTCCCAACATGGAGGCTTTGAGTATGCAAGCTGACACCTGCCCGCCTTTTATGGACTTAAAGCTATCTGTCAGCACCACAATACACTCATGGGAACGGAACAACCCAATGCTCATGCATTTCCTTCAAATGATGCTTCACCCAAAGGGGTGCCGAATATACTCGCTGGCCACAACATTATGTACACCTGCACACCAAATGACAATTTGTCATGGACTGCACCACACTGAGATTGAAGAAAACCAAAACAAAGTCCAACACCAAAAACCAAAAAGGCACCTACCATGCAACGGTCATGCATGTCACGTAAGACTTCACATCCGTGAGCAGCTAAAGGATTTGTTTTTGTTTGTTTTGATGGTCTCTGACAGTTTTTCCCAAACTTTGTAGTCGCGTACCCCTTCAGACATTTGACCTGAAGCCACATACCCCCTTCTTCTGCACACTTAAAAAAAAACTTCTTTAAAATTTTAATAAAAAAACAGACGTATTGAACGTAATTCATTGGTTCATTCATTTTATAGTAATTCCAGGTCAAAAATGTGTATTTTGCAAGGTCGCATTTTGATAAAGTTTTACATGAGCAGTGATAAATAGATAAGTAATCATCTTACATATTATTTATTCCAGTGGGGCCCTATGAATTCACTTTTATTTTTTTACAAATTCCATGTTTTCACATTTTACACTTTTTTTTACCAGCATATCGTGTGTGATTTTTGGGTTACGGAAAAAACCCTACATTTACTGATGCAATACATCAATTGAGAATTTTTCCCAATAATTCAGAAATGTATGAGGCCTGGCTAACTTTTCCAATGGGATGTCAGCCAATGCCCACATTGCTACAAAATGTTCAACAAACTGTCAATAAAATGCCCGTGTTTGTGATTAAGGATGATGTAGTCACCCATGCCATTCCAACTGCAAATGTGAGATATTTTTAATGACAAGCTTATTTAGTTTGCAGGTAGGTGTGGCTAACGGCGCTCTTATGCTTCTTGTCTTTTTTTTTTTGCTCAGAACCTGCATGTTGTCATTGGGCATTGTAAAACGCTCCTTACATTAAACCAGTGAAAATAAACTCATCACACACACACACACACACACAAACACACAGAGAGAGAGTCATTCACGCTCCGTGAATGGAAGCTAGTAGAAGCGAAGCCGAGAGGAAGTTCTGCCAACTTTTGCCAGTGTTTATCGTCTTTTCAACATGTTTTAATTAGGGAGGGGGCCTTTTAGTGTTTGAAATGAGATTCCACCATGATTAATCCGTCCAGTAGGGAATTACTTAACCACACGAATGTACTTGTCCTCAAAATGACAGCGTTACATTCACATTTAACAGTATATTCCATTTTTATTGGCCAATTACGCGATTTCATTAACATGGAAATCATAGGAGCCTGATGTTGGAATCCTTCCATTTCAATTTGAGCTGCACTGTTTTGTCCACTCAGCATGGCTATGGTTTAGGTGTGCATATTAATTTATTACCAAATTAGAGGGCAAAGCTGAACAATCACGATAAAGCAGTATCCAGTAGCAAATATAAAAATTCCTCAATTTCATGGGAATCCTCACTTACAGTAACAGGTTTTCCAGGCTGCGCAATGTGGGGATTGGAACAAAAATATACTGTAAATGAAATCTTCAAGATGAAACACTCTTAATGCATACAACAATCGTCAAACATACTTATTTGTTCATATGATGCACACACAGCAATGAACAACACGCTGTTTCCTTTTCACTCCATTAGCCTCAGTGCAGTGCAGTGAGGCGTTCAGGTACACTCCTAATTTTGACGGTTTGCCGCTAATTTGTTTTTAATTTCTATTCCAGTACCCCCCTATTGCATTTGTCGGGTCTGTGATGAACCATACAAGCGGCACTTTTTGTGGCACTGAAAAATGTTTGCCTTTTCCATACAATATGAACAACACCCATCCATCCATTTTCTATACCGCTTATCCTCATTAGAGTCGGGGCTATGCTGGAGCTTATCCCAGCTGACTTTGGGCGGGAGGCAGGGTACACCCTGGACTGGTCACCAGTCAATCACAGGGCACATATAGACAAACAAAGACATACAAACATTCACACTTACATTCACACCTATGGACAATTTAGTCGCCAATTAACCTAACATGCATGTTTTTGGAATGTGGGAGGAAACCAGAGTAGCTGGAGAAAACCCACACACGCATGGGGAGAACATGCAAACTCCACACAGAGATGCCCAACGGAGATTCAAACCCTGAACATCCTGACTGTGAGGCCAACATGCTCCCGAGTCATCCACCGTGCGGCCCTATGAACAACACTCTAGGATTAATTGATAATCAATTACATACATGAATCTAGTCAAGAAAGCAAATGCTAATGTCAATAGCATGTCGCAAAAAGACAAGAAGAATCCATTAGCTGTCTATCGGATGTCTTCAAGGATAGTCGTAGTTTTGCTTTTTTGTTACACGGGGGTTAACTTCTCTCTATACCTGCACAAATGCCATCCGTCCATCCATTTTCTATGCCGCTTATTAGGGTATGCTGCAGCCTATCCAAAATAAAACTTTGACTTGTGTTTAGCCTTAGAATGACCGTTGCAAGAACAGATCCTGTTATGGTCCTGCACAATTCTTCACTTCTACTACCACTGATAAATAAGTTGTATTAAATCAATATCTAGGTGGACCAAACGTCCATTATTCCCATCACATGTCTTTTCTCAGAGCACATTTTACCTGAAATTATTGGTTACATTTCCAAAAAAACTTAAGCCTTTGACCTCAGCTTTCTGTATCTTACATTATTTTGCCAGTTTTTGAGCATTCTTTGAATTTGTGTCCTTGGTTATAGATGGTATTTTGTAATATAACCATTTATAATTTCAATAAATTTATAATAATTTATAATAAGGCATCTTTGAGTAAACTTTGAGTATTTCAATGCCTGGAGGAGTGCCCTGGTTTTCGGTAATCAAAATTTGATCACCCTATCAATACCTGCCTGATAATGAAACTGAAAATGATCATCAGTTCTTATCAGTTCCTCTGTAACTACTTTAATCATTAGTTCCTCAGTAACTACTCTAAATTTATGTTCCTTAGTCATTAGTACATCATTAGTTCCTCAGTAACTACTGCATTTTTGTGTACCGTATTGTAGTGAGAGGCCAAATAATATGCAATATCAACAATATGCAGTATTAACACACTGATTGATTGGTCATAAGAGTCTAATGTAGCTTTGACTCATTAGAGAAGAGTCTTTGATGGAACCAAGACTTTGACAAGTTTGCCGTGATACCTCTGCCCTTAAGATGGAGGAGCTGCAGAACATACGGTGTGAAAGATGGTAAGAGACTGTGTTTGCAAGCTGCTTTCAGGAACAGCTAACTGGGTGGTAGGCTGAACATTCAAGGGAAGGATAGAAATGCTATGTGAGACCCTGCATACTGATGACCAGGTTGTAGCGGCTGGATCAGCTCTCCAGTAGTTATTCATGAGCCTGATTTAAAGAAAACACAATCAGGTCATTTGTGTGGCCTTCTGTTTCACACCGCTTTTATTCTCTTTGGGCTCTGAGAAACAAAGAACAGAATGCACGTTGATGAGTGAATAAATAAATGTGAGGCTAAAGAAGAGGGAAAAACCGTTCTCTGTGGCCAGCTGTTGGCCCTCATTTGGAGCAGAGGAAGAAGTGATGAATTGCGGAAGCAGTTTGGCCTCCAACTGAGTCACTTTAAGACTTGTTTATAAATGGCTGGACTTTCCCATTCTACCTGAGCTGTAAGAAATAAAAGAACTGCAGATAGCACTCTGCATAATAGGGCTTTCTAGCATAATCCTGCAGCCAAAACACCATTAGAGAAGTTGGAGTGCCTCCTTATGTTCACATTTGCAAGTGCAGTAATGACAACTACAAAAACCTACTCACTCACTTTATTGCCACCATATACGTATATTGTACATTTAAAAATTGTATATATAAGCTTAAAGCATCACCGTGTAACCGTGGATAGACAACTGAAAAAAAAGGCATTTTGTGTGTTGACAATGATTGATTGCAATAAATGGCTGTTTAAGGTTTTTCATCAATCACTTGCTACATGCCCGTTGAACGGTGCTAGTTTTCAAACAAAAGCATCTCAGAAATTAGTACCGTGTGTGTATGTTCCATCACAATACTGCACGACATCATTCACAGCTGCAAGATAATACATCTGTAGCGTTGTCAGCTGCTCCACATACAAGTGGGACTCTGTGAAATTGATGCACAGGGACACGTAGTCATCTAACAAGGGCCTTGGGTGCCATATTGACACTGCTTGCTTACACAGAGACCAACAGCACTGACGTGTTTATGAAACACAAAATAACACACTAAAGGTCCATGAAACACATTGCCGTCTCAATTCAGGCCAGGTTGACACACCACAAGGTAGATATGCACACAAATGTCAACGCATTGTCATAGAGATGACTTGGATGAACATATAGAGAAGCGCAAAGGAGTTATGGCGACAAGTTACAACCCTTACATGAAATGTGTGATACTGGCATATCCAAGACGTATGGACAGCTCATCCTGTTAATACTCACGCAACAGAGTGACACAGATATACCAAGTATCCTTGTAAGCCTACAGAAATGTGCCATTTTAAACAATGCACCTCATTTATACACCAATTCAAAATGCCCTTGTGGTCTGCATGAGAATCCACAGTTATGTCAAAAATGATTCTTACCTTGGTCAAATCTCAGTTAAGTGATTATTTGGTATCATTTCCTGGAGATGCCAGAAGAGAGGCAGAAAAAAGTAAGAACTTGTGTTTGAGGTATGAATGACAAACATTCAACATTTACAAACTCATACGTTTAAAAGTGTATTTTTACTCACCATTAACTTTCCTAGTACTAACTAGGACAATAACAAGAACAATCCAGTAACAAGAACAATCAAGAGCAGGAGAGTGAAATCCGGTCTAAAGGCCATTTTTTGCACATAGCATATTCTAAAGGTAAAAGTAAACCCAGCCTGCTTTACGAGAGGATGAAAAAGGAATAGGGCCACACTGAAACAACAACAAAAAAGCACAACACACATTTTGTGTATTACAAAGCTGCAGAGGGGGCTGTTTTCTGTCCCTGCATTCTTAAATTTTTCTGTATGCAAGTGGAAAAAAAGTTGGACAGCCCTGATTGGGTGCATTTTAATTAACTATAACCGCAGAACATTTGCAACCACTCCAGGGTAAACTCCATCTCTCGTCTGAAGTCAGCTGGGATAGGCTCCAGCATACCCCCACGACCCTTAAGAGGATAAGCGGTATAGATAGATAAAAGATAGATGGATGGATGCAGAACAATAAGTCATGCCTGCATGGGAAAATGGTATTCCCACAAATAATTGTGGACATGGAACTTGTATTTACAGATACAGATACAGTTTCAACAAACAAAGTGATGAAAACTCCATTTAACTAAAATTTGAAACAGTGTATGAATATTAGTTTGCATTTTCTCCCCTTTCATGTGTGGGTTTTCTCCGTGTACATGCAAGTGTCACATACAAATAGATTATGCAAATGACGTCACTTATATTTTGATGGTATGAACAGTGATAATAACCTTTCATCGAGGCAGTGCGTACTCAACATGGAACTGTTGGAGGTGACAACTCATTCCCACATTTCATCACAGCAGAAGAGCAGCAATGAATTAACACAGGCACGCACAATAACTCGAAACCACCATACTGAAAGTGTTAAGAGTCACACATCACTGAGAACAACAATGTGCATTACTTGACTTGTTGGGAGAATAAAATATAATCTTTAAAGGCAGCTCCATGCAAACACAGCTGCCCACAAACACCATGGTTGCACCATTACAATAAAACATTACAAAATGTCAATCACGCTTCAGCCACAAATGCAGGTAGACCAAAACAACTGATAAATGACAAAATTGAGACTCTTTAGCTCTCTTCTGTCTTCTTATGATGCATTGCAGATTATCACAGTTCCACAGATTAGGTTTATTTTTAATACTTAATCCGTTCATCTTCATGCGTCAGTTGCCAGCTTGCCTTCATCATCATCATTAGGCACAACATCTTGGCCTCCGCCCTCCCCCCTGAACAGCTCTTCCATCAGCTGCTCCCCCGCAGTGCCGGCCCGTGATGCCCACAGAGCCGCTCCCTCTCGTAGGCCGAGTGAGCGCAGCATCCGCGCGTAGTCCAAAAAGGCAGCCTCGATGAGTTTATGTGCAAATACCAGGTCAAGGAAAACTTGATGAGTCACAATCAATTTTGAGGCCAACAGATTAGGGAAGCAAACCCAAATATGCATCAAGAAAACATTTGTGATGACAAATTCTCAGATTAAACAGTAAATTTAAATGAATTACAATTTACTTCTTATGAAGATTTTTAACTCTGCTTTGTCTTCGCTGCCACGAGTCTCTATGTATGTATTTATAAAACCTAAGGTGCAGCAAAATTAGATGGAAGTCAGCACATACAGTATGATTTCACAGCCACAAAAACGAGGCTATCTCCCCTACACATGCTTTGTTTTTTCGTCTGGTCGGAAATGTCAATTTACTTCCTCAATCAAATTCCTAGTACCTAAACAAAATACATTGACAATACAGTAGATCCCTGCAAGGGGGTTTTGAGACTCGAAGAATGTATTGTGCTCACCACTAATAAATGATGAAGAAAAAAAACAAATGGAATTGGGAGTCAGGAAACTCTTCCATTTTGTGCCGTGACGTCTTCAACTCCCTGGCGGTGGTACCCGGCTCCGCAAGCCGCTCGGTCGTCCAGGCTAACAGTCTGAGATGAACCAGGGGTTTCTCCAAGCCCCATCTACATTATACACACAGCTTGCCTGTTGTAATTCCAGTAGTGACTTACCATCATATTTTAACTTGTGTTTACCTCACTGCAAGTTTTGAGGCTGGACTGTAGCAAAGTTGACTGTCAAAACTAGTGTTTCCCCAATCACACAGGGCGCCACCATTTTACACCTACATTGTACATGTATGCTGCACAGCATGCAGCATATTTTATGCTCTCTTATTACGTATTTAAAAATGATTATAGAGTTAGGGTGAATGAGATTGATTTTCTGCCCAAAAAAACTGCCTATTTTTGGAAAGTCAAAACAAAAACGCAGGGATTTTCTCAGAAATCAGGTATTTAAAAAATAAAATAAAAAAATTACCGGATAGGCGGGGGTCACAAATTCTGAATCACAATTATGCAGGCAACCACTGTATAAATAACAATAATTGATGCATACTTGTTTAAAATAAGTGTTTCCTTTGACACGTGTTGTACAACTAGTGGTCTACACAGCTTTTCGACAAGACTCAACAACTAAGAAACCAGAGAGCTCTCTGACAAGCACATGCCTATCACAGAGAAAGCCAAGTCTGACCTCAAGAGCTACAGCTTGGGTCCTTGGAGTAGCGTAATGGGTTTTCAAAAAGGATATTAGATGAGTCATTGGCCTCCATGACCCCGTATTTCAGACAGGCTTCGATGAAGAGGGCGGCACAGTCGAAATGTCTCGTGCTGGCCGTGAGGAGAGAGGGAGCGGGAGGAGAAAAAAAGACACAGGCAATTGTCAGAAAACAGCACTATGCCTGCTTTGATGTTAGTGACCCTGTAGCATACATCACAGTTGATGTCCTGATGCCTCCTGAAGGCACTGCAGAAAAAAATGCCATAAAAAAGGATGGCAATACCAAGAAAGCAGATCAATACTGAGGAGTCCCATGGCATACAATAAGATATGTAGCCAAAATAAAGACTTAAATGAAATTGAAATACATTTGAAAAAATACGGAATAAGAATGTATAGTGAAACTTGTATTTGGACGGGTGGATCTGCAGATAAGAATCATAATAAATACCAATCTTACCTGTGCAGCATCTCTCCTACTTTGTAAAAGCAGCCCAAGGAAAGCAGCACCAGGATGGCTTTGGACTTCTGATTGACCTGAGGGGAGCACAAATGCTCCGCCCATCGCTTCAGCACATCTGAACTCTCAGCTGGGCTGAGGCGCACCTGAAAAAAAACAGCCACATGTAGGGCAATCAATCATCTCGCTCCAGCGGCACAGCATTATGACAAACAGGGCAGCTCACATCACGCCAAACATGGTTGGGTATTAAGCACAGAGCTTGTGATAAAGGTCAAACAATCCTAAATATTGGTCAGCACAAAACTGTATTCCCTTGCAGATACCTATTTCCTGCATATTAATTAATTTTGTCATTAACATTCATGCATTATTCACTGCTAAGATAAAGAACATGGTGGAAAGGTGCCCTGGCTGCCCTACGAAAAGATGCCTGTGCAACTACATTTTTATGTGTTTTTCCTTGGCCCATGTACCACGCTTCTACAATGTTTCTTGGAAATCAGTAGGGTACTTTTTGGTGCAATCCTGCGTACCGTAGCAAAAGCATAGCCTCTTTAGACAAAGGTAATACCCCTTTGAATCCTCCAACAATTGAACCTAGTTTGTAAATATTGTAAATATCATATTGTAAACTTACTATGACAGTGTTATTAGCTGTATATTTAATTATTTCTGATTCAAATATAGATTCAACAAGTGTACCCAAAATTGTGGGTAGTAAGATATGGTCACCAAAAGAGGGAGGGAGTTATGTTTAGGGCTGTCAAAAATAGCGCGTTAAAGGTTAATTTTGTTAATTAATGACATAAAAAATGTTTTGCTTAATTAACGCATATGCATCATACGCTTCTCCCTAATGATGACATTGTAGAGTCACGCAGAGTCTGCTGCTCTTTCATAGCTTTAATACGACCTGAACGCATTACAGTGCAATTCCGACACCGTATATGTCTCTCCAAATCACAAACATGTCTGTGTTCGGCCTCGGAATGGGACTTCCTCATTGTCGCTACTGCGAGATGCATTCAGGAACACTCCGAACATCACAACAACCTTTTTATTATGTGTGTATGTGGTCTAAATAAAGAAAGAAAATAAGTGGATATTTTTATGACTCACTTTGTAACTCAAAACATGTAATTTCAACTTAAATTATGTCTTTGAATGCAATCCCTAAGATGATTAATATGTGATCAAATGTTCTGCTACTATTAAAGAAACTAGTGTTAGGTTAAATACATTTTCAGTCATGTGATTGATTTAGTTTTCACTTCTTTTTAAGTTGTTAATACATACACATATATATAATACTGTGCCGCCATTTATATTTCTTTCAATGAAATAAAGCAAAAGTGGGTATATTTCACACATCAATGCAAATGGTGATTAATCATCCATCCATCCATCCATCCATTTTCCACCGCTTATCCGGGTCCAGGTCGCGGGGGAAGCAGCTTCAGTAGGGAAGTCCAGACTTCCCGGTCCCCAGCGACCTCTTCCAGCTCCATCGGGAGGACACCTAGGCGTTCCCAGGCCAGCTGTGAGACATAGTCCCTCCAGCGTGTCCTAGGTCTTCCTGGGGGCCTTCTCCCGACCGGGCATGCCCGAAACACCTCACCAGGGAGGCGCCCGGGAGGCATCCGTACTAGATGCCCGAGCCACCTCAACTGGCTCCTCTCGATGTGAAGGAGCAGCGGCTCTACTCTGAGCTCCTCCCGGATGGCCGAGCTCCTCACCCTATCTCTTAGGGTGAGTCCAGCCACCCTACGAAGGAAACTCATTTCCGCCGCTTGTATCCGCGATCTCATTCTTTCGGTCATGACCCATAACTCATGACCATAGGTGAGGGTGGGAACGTAGATCGATCGGTAAACAGAGAGCTTTGCCTTCCGGCTCAGCTCTCTCTTCACCACGACGGTCCGGTACAGCGACCGCATTACTGCAGA
>QODF01000041.1:5608535-5656916 GCA_024372805.1 Oostethus manadensis
ACAAAGCACATGTAGACTGGTTGGGCAAACTCCCACATACCCTCGAGTACCCTTGCAAGGGTGTAGAGCTGGTCCAGTGTTCCGCGACCGGGACGAAAACCACATTGCAGCTCCTCTAACCGAGGTTCGACTAACGGTCGTACCCTTCTCTCCAGCACCCTGGAGTAGACTTTCCCAGGAAGGCTGAGGAGTGTGATCCCCCTATAGTTGGAACACACCCTCCGGTCACCCTTTTTAAAAATGGGGACCACCACCCCGGTCTGCCAGTCCAGAGGTACTGTTCCTGACTTCCAGTCCTCCAACATCCAGTGATTAATCATGATTATTTAATTTGAAAACTGAGATGAATCTGATTAAAATTTGTAATAATTTGTTAGCCCTATTTATACATATATATACACACATATACATATATATACACATATATATATACACACATATACAATACATAAATACCATTCAATGTTGGGTGCCAGCTTTACACGGCATGACAATGAGGACTAATTTCCCCTGTGTCTATATATATACATACATATATATATATAGATAGATATATAGATATAGATACCAGACCCTCATTGGAAGTACAATATAAAAGTGCTAATATTTGTCTATTGAGCTGTGTTGCAAATGTTTGGTATCTTCTGTATGATTATTTTCTGTATGATTTTTTTTTTTTTTACATTTTCTTGTAAACCTAAAATGAGGCTGTCACAAGCTCTGCCCACTCTCTGCATGAGTGTACTGATGTTTTTTAAAACAGCAGAGCAACAAGTAAATTTGTTAAATATATTTTATGCTTTACTGAATGATGAATAAATTGTATTGCTTTTCCAGGATAGGGCAAATGTACTTCATAACCAAATATTTTTTAATTAAAAAATAATAAAAATAACCTGTATTAACAAAAAACGTCACTGATGTAAACCATATAACTGGACAGTGGTCTAGTGAGTTACCTTAGCAAGCCAGGCAGCTCGATTCCACTCCCCGTAGGTCTGCAAGTAGCGGCAAGCATCTGCAGCCTTGTCAATCAAACAGAGCAGCTGCACCCCCTCTGGTGAAACAAAAGGGGGGGTTAAAAAGTTCTTTACGAGATGAGGAGTGATGATGGCCCTCATCACTTTCTTTCAACGTTGTAAATCAGTCACAATCTAGATGCACCACTTGGATGAGATTAAGAATTGAATTTTTAAACATGTGGCTGGTCTGTGTGGACGAGTGGGACACCACTCCTGTAATAAACAGATCGATCAAGTTCCTTTAGTTTCAGGCTTGGAGTTTTGCTGGTTTAAATAAAGCTACATTGCAGTCAATACAACAGACACTGGCTTCTGCATGCAAATTACAAAAGGTTGCTATGTGGTATGACTACAATATAATATACTGTAAATATAGTATAAATATACCTGCCAGTTTGCCATTGGCAATCATGTTAGTGGCGACAAGTTTAATGGTGGACTGGGATGGACCGGAGGAGGTGATGGTGGTCACCAAGCAGGCCTTGAGGGAGTCACAATAGTAGCTGGGATTGTCTGCACTCGTCTCCAACAGTAATTGAACAGCACGGTCCGTCTGAAAGCAAAACCAAAATACACTAGAAGATAATGTGAGCTACGGTTGGAGCCTCTAAGAGGCAGGGAGCCACGAACTACAAACTACAGAGGGAAATTATAGCTATTATCGCACTTTTCATCTGGTGGAGATGATGGCTCTATGCTAGGGTCAGAGCTGGATGATCTCTGCCTTTGTGACAAGAGAGAGACGACACATCCAACACACAGCCTGCTGATTGCAGCCTGTGATTAGAACAAGAACAGTGACATTGCCCCCGCGACCTGGACCAGGATAAGCGGAGGAAAATGGAATAGAATGGAGTGACATTGGGAGGTGACTACAATACTCGACCGCAATAGACCGTAATATTGTAAGTAAGATTCAATATCAATGAATGGATTATTTGTGTAGTTACAGCATTGAATACCTCTATGTTCCTTTTTTACCCTTGTTACAGCCTTGTAGACAGTAAAAATAACACCCCTTTTCATACGCGTATTACCTGATTTAGTAGACATGATAAGCAATAATAACTCACTGTTAGCATTGGGAATGTTGACTTGAATGTGGGTCGAACGCAGGCCATTAAAAAAATGGACATCAGCCACACTATTACAATTGTCACTAGATATACAGTAAATATATATTTATACAGGACATCTACCATACAGACATACACTCCAACAATACTGCTAGCAATACTGCTTTACAACATTGTGCACCAGCTATTGGACCTCTGAAGTCATACAAGAGACAGCTGCCGCTTTAATAATACTATAGCAATCTACCCAATAACATACCACTGCCACACCAAATTTCACTATGTCATACCCCGCCTCCCGCCCAACAGTCAGCTGGGATATGCTCCAGCATACCCGCAACCCTAATGAGGACAAGCGGTATAGAAAATGAATGAATCTATTTTCTTATTTTTCTTATCTCTCCTGCCTTGCCTTTGTTGTTTTATGTTGTGATTAAGTGTTTTAAGTTGTTAAGTTGTGTTTTAAGAGCTGCTGGAAACATGAATTTCTCTTAGAGATTGATAATGTATCTATCATGTAACATTACTGGCGGCCAGTAGTGACCAGAATACACCATATGACTTGTTGTCAATATTTTTTGATAATAAGACATAGTCAACCACGAAACAGCCATCTAGTTTTAATCAATACATTTCTGAAAACAGCAATAAAGCCAGGGAGCAATGTTCAAACCATGATGTAGAGAGGAACAATTGTATGTGTTGGTGCCTTTAAACGCCATCACATTTCATTAATTATTTTGGACAAAGTACAATAATCATAAAAACAACCGCAACAGTAAAATCTATAAGCATTGCTCTCTCTCTCTCTGTCTCATAACAACGTTAATTTTTTTTGCAGCCAAATGGAATTTAGGTTAGGTTACGTTATTTGTTGGGTTCACTGGACCTTAAATTGTCCATAGACTTGAATGTGAGTATAAATGCTTATTTGTCTACATATGACTTGTGACCAGTACATGGTGTACCCTGCCTCGTGCTCGAAGTCAGCTGGGATAGGTTCCAGCTTACCAGAGATCCTCGTGAGAACAAGCAGTATGGAAAATAGAAATAGATTGACGATGACCTCCTTTTTTGCAGTGACATCTTGGGAATCATACCATATTAGTACTTGCACTTAAACAGCTACCAAATCCAGACACACTACTTAATATCAACTAAAAACTTTTTTCTATGCTTCATTTGTGTTGAAGTAATAAGGGAATGGACTCCATCTGGCCAATTATCAAATCGTCTTGTTAGTCTATTGTCCAAATACCTGAGTCTCTGAAAAGGGAGGTACTTAATTGTTTTTTATTCTCATTTTAAGTAAATTGTGGTGGTGTAGAAAAGCAAAAATATAGATTTCAAAAAAGTTGATCAAACTAACAGGTTGTGTGAGAAAACAGTAATGCATTCGGGTTGGTGTAGTACTTACCTGGCCCAGCAGGAGAAGCTGGTCAGCACATTTCTTAGTATGCTCATAACTGGAGCGCTTCACTTCTTGCAGGTGAACACGATCCAACTGGAATTTCTGAGCAGCGGTATAGGGGACAAAGAGAGAAGTTATCTCTTTTTGCTTGCTGCTTCCCAATGAGCCTTAATCAACAGAAAAAAAGACTTACTTAAAAAAGAAAACTTAAAAGTTTCATGGGTGACCGGCGTGATTGTGTGGTTGAACAACAAAGTTAAGCTACAAACACAAAGACTGTAATTAAGAAGATCAAAAATAAAAGACGGAAGACAATTATACAGATACTGAATGAATACATAACACAGATCATTATAGATTCATTAAAAACACTTTAAATATTCAAGAGTTTTTGTAGTGCTACAGTGTTTGAAATGGTGCAGTATTCCTTGTTATAGTAGAGTATGTGCCTTGGATATTTTTCACGTAAAACAAAGAGATGTTTCAAAGTCGGAAAGCTCATTATATGTTTGTGACAACTCAAAGAAAAATAGAGGGGGGTGATAGTGTAGACACAAAAAATGTGTGTGAGTGTGGCTCGATGGAAACTGGTGTATCTACTGTATATCAGACACAGAAGCTTTATTTTTCTGCATGTAGTTATGCTCAATTCTTTGCTGAGTCACACGCGAGGGCGTATATCAAATGTGAGTTGTGAGTTGTATACTCTCTGTTGGAGTCTTGGATATTGGTAATTACAGCCAGTGAGGCTGAGCCACTGAGGCTGTTTTATGACAACACGAGCCAAACACAGCTACAGATTGTCTGGGTAGTTCTACAAAACTCTTTCTTTTGTGATAACTTTGTGGCTCCTCATTAAGAGGGTGTACATTCTATTCGATTCCATTCCATTTTCCTCTGCTTATCTGGGTCTGGGTCGCTGGGGGAGCAGTTTCAGTAGGGAAGTCCAGACTTCCCCGTCTTCGGCAACCTCTTCCAGCTCCACCCGAAGGACACCAAGGCGGTTCCCAGGCCAGCTGTGAGACATAGTCCCTCCAGCGTGTAATAGGTCTTCTCTGGGGCCTTCTCCCGGCTGGGCATGCCTGGAACATCTCACCAGGGAGGCGCCCGGGAGGCATCCGGATCGATCTCTAAACAGAGAGCTTTGCCTTCCGGCTCAGCTCTCTCTTAACCACGACGGTCCGGTACAAGGACTGCATTACTGCTGACGCTGCACCGATCCGTCTGTCAACCTCATGCTCCAACTGTCCTTCACTCGCGTACAAGACTCCGAGATACTTGAACTCCTCGACCTGGGGCAGGACCTCACTCCCAACCCGGAGCGTAGAATTAAGCCTTTTCTGACTGTTAATGGCCTTGGATTGGGAGGTGCTCAGTCTCATCTCAGAAGCTTCACAGCTGCAAAATGCTCCAGTAAACGGTAATGTTCACCATATCATCTGCAAATAGCAGAGACAAGATCCTAAGGTTACCAGGCTGGACTCAAGGCCTTGGCTGCGCATATAAATTTTGTCCATGAAGGTTATGAACAAAATCTGTGACAAAGGGCAGCCTCGGCGGAGGCCAATGCTCACCGAAAACAAGCTGAACTTACTGCTGGCAATGCAAACTGTGCTCCTGCTTCGATTGTACAAAGACTGAATTGCATGTAGTAGCGCACCACCAATCCCGTACACCCGGACCACCACTTCAGGACACCACAAGGGACACCGTCGAATGCCTTTTCCAAGTCTACAAAGCACATGTAGACCGGTTGGGTCTACATACCCTCCAGTACCCTTGCAAGGGTGTTTTTGTGTAGTGTTTTTTCCCACAAAAACCACATTGCACCTCCTGTAACTGAGGTTCAACTAACAGTCGCACCAGCACCTTGGAAAAGACTTTCCCGGGGGAGGCTGAGGAGTGTGATCCCCCTACAGCTGGAACACACCCTCCGGTCACCCTTTTTAAAAATGGGGACCACCACCCCGGTCTTCCAGTCTAGAGGTACCGTTCCCAAATTCCATGCCATGTTGAAGAGCCGTGTCAACCAAAACAGTCCCACAAAGCTGTACCTAATGTTGTGCTTGGTGAGTGTATGTTTAATAATGGTTTAATTTGATTTGAACATGCATGTAAATTACATTGGAAAACTTCACTTAATACGATCGACAGTTCCACATGTCCAAAAGGAGTAGAAAGAAGCAAAGCTTATTAAATCCTACTCCTGTAGGTTTTCCCCTATTTCAATGCATTTGTAGACTTCCTGCAGTTAGTAAGTTAAAATGCATAAGTAAGGTAATGTGACAGTGTGTTCAATAGTAGTCAATGTCCTTATCATTGCAAAGAACTTATATTGCAGTTCTGATGAACGATAATCACAATAAATAATAATGGTGCTAAGTGGTACAAAACAATTATAACAAAACATTGTTGTAGTACAGACAATGGTCTCCATAGGATGTAAAGTTCTTAGTAGTATAAGTTTAAGGTGATAGTAACAAACATAGAATTGACAGTCAACAGAAAGAAAATGTACTAATCCAAGGAATGAAGTAATATGACCTTGGATGTACACAATATTTCACGACTCTTGTTCCTTGTATTTTGTAAACATCAACTGTTTGTAATGTTTCTTAGGTCATTCACTGTAAAGCATTGTTTTAGTTCTATACTTAATCCATTTCATAGTTTGATTGCACATACTGAAGTACTAAAGGTTTTTAGTGTTGTTCTTGCATATTTCTGTTTTAAGTTTAGTTTATTCCTAAAATCATATTTCTCCTCGCTTGTTAAGAAAAATTGTATAACATTCTTGGGTAACTGGTTGTTGTTTGCTTTATGGATCATTTTAGCGGTTTGAAGGTTTACCAGATCAACAATTTTTAATAATTGTGATTTTTGAAACATTAGATTTGTGGGTTCTCTGTACGTCGCATTAAGAATTATCCTAATTGATTTTTTTTTGCAGTACATCAAGTGAGTGAAGTGTACTTTTGTAGTTATTTCCCCATATCTCTGTAATAAGTAAGATATGGTAAGACTAGAAAACAATAGACAGTTTGGAGTGATTTTTGATCCAGAAGAAATTTTATTTTATTTCGTAATAAAGTATTTCTTGCTACTTTTTGTTGTATGTTTTTGATGTGGGGTTTCCAACTCATTCTGTCATCAATTATGACTCCCAAAAATGTATGTTCATTTACCCTTTCAACTTCCTCACCATCATTTTGTGTTATTTCACAAGTACTGTATTAACAAATAGCATAATTCTAGTAATAATTTCATCTGCAACTTTTCTTATTAGGTCTTGTGTGTTTTCTCTAGGGCAAAAAGCGTCTGCAAATAGTACTAGCTTTGGGTGTTTTGTCACTTTGCAAACGTCGTTAATGTAAAGGTTAAATAATTTTGGTCCCAGTTTTGACCCTTGTGGTACGCCACATAATATCTCTGAACTTGTAGAGAAGATCTCCTAACTTCACATATTGTTTCCTGTTTGCTAGGTATCTTTTAACCCAATTCAGAACTAACCCTCTGATTCCATACCTTTCCTGTTTTGTAGTTAGGATGTTGTGATTGATTGTATCAAAAGCTTTTGTTTAAGCCATGAATACTAAGGCTCCACACTTTCTTTTGTCCTTTGCATTTGTAATTTCCTCTATGATTTCAATCAGTGCCATAGACAAGGAAATATTAGTTCTGTATCTGTATTGGCTGTCCACAAGTATAGCATTCTTATTGAGGAATTTGTCCAACCTATGGTTGAATAACTTTTCGAGGATTTTGGAAAATTGTGGTAATAATGAAATTGGTCAGTAGTTTGTGAACAGGTGTTTATGTCCATTTTTGAAGATTGGAACTACTTTAGCTGTCTTTAGCTCTCATTTTGTCTGGGAATTTGCCCGTTTGGAATGATAAATTGCCGATGTGCGTTAGCGGTTCTGCGATCTCATTGATAACCATTTTTATCATTTCCATTCCAATTCCAATACAATCAGTTGATGTTTTTGCTTTGCATTTATGTACAATGTCAATGATTTCCTCCTGTTTAATAGCAAAATTGAACATATATATATAATCTATAAATATATAATCTATAATATATAAAATGTAACAATACACTGTCAAAAAAGTTATTTTCTAGATGTGTAATGATATGCCATAATAACATTTTGATACGTTTGGTAAGTTTTCACTACAGTGAAGAAACAAGATGAAAAACAAATAAACTGCATAGCTTCTATGTAAACCGCTTTAACTATGTTTAGAATGAAACTGAAAACTGCAAACTACTGGCAGGTAATTCCATAAATACAATTCTCAATTAGTTTTCGTCTTTTCCCAAATTGCATGTTTGATATGGTTAATGTTTCGCCGCATGCACTTCTAGATGCAACCCTCCCAGTGGTATGCAAAAGTTTGGGAACCTTTGATATTTTTCAAGATTTTCCTTTATAACTCGTTAGTTGTTTGGTTCAGCAATTTCAGAAATACAGTATACCAGAATTCAAAAGTTAGGTAGGGGCATAAATTTAGGCACCCCAACATAAAAATTACATCAATATTTAGTAGATCCTTCTTTTGCTGAAATAACAGCCTCTAAACACTTCCAATGAGGGTCTGGATTCTGGTTAACGGTATTTTTGACCATTGTTCTTTACAAAACAGTCCGGTTTCATGGTTTCTAAGCACGGACAGCCCGCTATAATCACACCACAGATTGTTAATAATATTCAGGTCTGGGGACTGAGATTCCATTCCAGAATGTAGTACTTATTCCTCTGCATGAATGCCTTTGTAGAACTTGAGCATTGTTTAGGGTATTTGTCATGTTGAAAGATCAGCCCAGGCCCAACTTCAACTTTCTCACTGATTCTTGAATTTTGTTCACAAGAATCTGCCGATACTGACTGGAATTCATGCGACCTTCAATTTTAACAAGATTGTCAGTACCTGTACTGGCCACACATCCCCACAGCATGATGGAGCCACCACCAAATTTTACTGTGGATAGATCTGCGTTTGTCTTGGAATGCTGTGTTCTTCATCCGCCACGCATACCGCCCCTTGTTACATCCAAATAACTAAATTTTAGTCCACAGCACCTTGTTCAAATATTAAGCTGGCTTGTCCAAATGTGTTTTAGTATACCTCAAGCAACTCTGTTAGTGGCATGTGCACAGAAACGGCTTCATCCTCTGTTGCGGGTTAAAAAAAAAAAAATGGAAGAAATGATGCCACAGTCGTAGAACTGCTGTTGGTGATGTTTATTCCCACTAATTCTTAAGCAGTGAAAAAAATGCACAAATATTTATAGCGCCAAAAAAATATAGTGCCAAACATTTACTGGGTAAGCCAAAAGAAACTCAAAAAGCTATTTACAAGAAGGAAAACCTCAAACCGCAAGTAACCAACACATTCAAATTGTCCACTTCCAACCAATTGTACCCCTCCCAACAGCGCTGCCCAAATTTATGCACCTGCCTAATTTAATCTAAATAATTAGTGTACACTTTCTGTAAATCCTAAAAATGTATTCTCACTTCTCAAATATCACTGTGAATGTCTGCTATATGAATATATTTTACTGAAAGTGCTGATCCAAACACCTAATGACTATCCAGGAAAATCTTGAAAATGATCAGGGGTGCCCAAACTTTTGCATACCACTGTATTCAACACTGGACATTTCTAACGGGGCCTTGACTGGGAATCAAACCTGTGCCTTCTTCACAAAAGGCAGCGGCATCGAAAAATCTGAGTACAAATACATGTACCGTTACACCTTTAACATTTGGCATTTGTGTTTACAAGTGGTCAAGGATACTTTTAGATGTTTACACCTTATCCGTGCATAAATATATTGTTTGTTTGCAATTCATACTAAAGTCAAACCAGTGAGATATTGAATAGTAATTACAATGAAAAGCTACACTTAGCCAAAACAACAGTGTTGGCACTGAGGTGTTGCTATAGTTTTACTTGAGGAGATTTACTGATTACATTGATCAAATAAAGGCATTTTTTTCTCTTTTTACTGACCTGGAAATAGGAGCTCTCACACAGCAGGTCGTGGCAGATGTCAAGGTGATTCTGAGGAGACTGCTGCACTAATTCACTTTGAACCTGACCCTCTGCTGTGGCCACACTGAGCTGACGAGCCTGGGCAAATGCCTGGAGGTAGTGTGAAGCCACTGTCCAAAAGTGAAGGTCAGACTCGTCCCCAAACAGCCTGCGGTTGCCCACAACATGACATAAGTCTGAATCAGCATGCTGTGTTCTCTTTTAGTTGTAGCTGTCTAATGACTACACTTCCTGCATCACACAGCACACATTTTTTTCTCTGAGTAATCTGCCCGCCACCTTCACCAACCACATACTTCTATTATTTATTTTTTCAACACTCTCATCCTCCTTTAGTATATCCTCATTTGTACACAGTTGTTGCTAGGTTACCGTGCTGCATTACAATGGCAGCACAATTTAGAATGGCCATATGCAGAGATTACACATTCATAAACTCCATGAAAGCACTATTTGCAACACTCCAAGTGTCCTTCTTTCGCACCAAGAAAACATTATTTGCACCAAAGGTTTCCGTCTTCCTCACCAAGTAAATTGTGACACTAACATAGGGGGTGTTATGTAGCAATTGTTCCAGATTCACTGAGGAAAATTAGAGCTGGAGCAGAGATGAGAGCAAGAGTTGCTGACACCTGCTGTCATGTGACGGTTCTCTGTGCAATATGGTGCAATGCAATCAGGCAAAATGCATTTTGGCAGATTTAAGTGAATAATTGGCCTGCTCTTATGAATAGGGAAGGAATTATTTGATTAACTAATTAAGAAGAATTATGTTTATTGTGTGAAATTGATTGGTGATGAGTCCTCGCTTGAAGCACTTGGAGCAAAATGGAGTGCATCATTTTGCTGCAACCAGCAGAAACACTGCTGATACAGTCTCATCCAGTTTGTGGCATGAGGAAAACAGTGTTGTTTCTTTTGTGGCAAAGCACTTCATTTTTTTTATTAATAAAATGTATGGATATTTGGTATTCTTGAAATTAACTATGTGGGAAAACTGTATCTAAAATACAACTAAAATGATATATAATGGCTGGTTAGATGTGTAAAGCTGAATACAGCTCCCTGTAATAGTTATATTGTACAGTATT
The DNA here is from genome assembly GCA_024372805.1 of Oostethus manadensis. Taxonomy (NCBI): domain Eukaryota; kingdom Metazoa; phylum Chordata; class Actinopteri; order Syngnathiformes; family Syngnathidae; genus Oostethus; species Oostethus manadensis. The sequence continues at coordinate 5,619,199 of QODF01000041.1, forward strand.
TTTAAATAGTGATTATTTAAAAATGTTTTGTAAACCATATACAGTAATCAAAATTTTTTACTAACAGGCTGTTAATTAGCATGATTTATTAAATTGTTTATACAGTATGTTTGAATAACTGTAATAGAGTGAAGCTGCAAAATTCAAACCGTGTTGTGGCGAGGAACGACTGTTCTGTATTTCAGCACCCCCACTGTAGGTGTTACTGTACTACTGTTTTAAAATCCCAAAAGTTGTGTTGAGGTACCAGCAAAGCCTCAAGAAGAGAGCACCATGCAGACTGCCAGCAACTCACCGTGAGACCAGGAGACAGCGCTGCAGCAAGCTGAGCTCTGGGTCCTGCAGCACACTCTTCATATCACTGAGGACCCAGTCAGACACACACAATCACAATATAGCCTTGGCAGACCCACTTTTATGATACATATCACCATTAAGTATCATAACGTGATTGTAGCCACTCGCTTTATAACATTCATAAAATTATCCAAGTCAAATAATCTAGGTATTCACTTGTACAAACAGAGCAATGTAAAAACTTACTTTGACAAGGAATTTAGTTGCTCCTGGATTAGGCCTTTTATCTCATCTTTCTCAATGTAGTCTCTAAAAAGCAATCAAACTTTTTAAAACAGCTGCTGTAGTCTGAATAAAGTAGTCTAATGAATATGCTGAGTCAGCAGACAGCAGTATATGTTATATTTCGTTTTTTCATGGCACTTAAAGGCTCACTGTCATGATTTGTCAACTTTGCTTAAATATGTTCTATATTATTTGTAATTTTGTTCTTTGTTATTAGTTTTATTGAACAGGCCTTTAAATGTGAAAAAAACACATTAATGTTCATAACATTAGTGCCTTGAACAGTTTACTGCTCAGAAATGGGACGTTTCCCAAGTGACGTTGGCGCAGTGGTCCTCACACGTAATCAAATATGGCGGTATGCCGAGGATGTTTACAGTTATAATAGTCAAGATTTGAGCAATGTGTCAATAGTTCAAGGAGGAAGAAACATCTGGAGATTACATACATAGAGCACCAACATCCGACAATGAAACTCAATTATTGTTTTAAATCGGCTTCTTGATGAACAAAAAGGGGCCTTCAGAGCACTAATTGATCACTGTTAATAAATACAATTTTATTGCTACATGGCAAACCAGTAGGTGCATGGTATGCACATTTTTATGGCTGTGCAATTGGGCAATTAGTTAAAAAGGGTGTGTTCAAAAAATAGCAGTGTCTACCACTGACTTTAAAAACTTTTAACTGTTTTGTTCAAACTTTTTTTGTTTCTAGGATTTGGCCAATCCTGTGAATCCATAAACATATCTGGGTTCGAACCTCCGTTGGGCATTTCTGTGTGGAGTTTGCATGTTCTCCCTGTGCGTGCATGGGTTTTCTTTGGGTACTCCGGTTTCCTACCACATTCGAAAAACATGCATGTTAGGTTAATTGGCGACTCTAAATTGTCCATTAGAGTGTGAATGGTTGTATGTCTGCTCTGCGAATGACTGGCGACCAGTCCATGGTGTACCCCGCCTCCCGCCCAAAGTCAGCTGGGATAGGCTCCAGCATACCCGCGACCCTAATGAGGATAAGCCATATAGAAAATGGATGGATTAACATTTCTTGGTTTTGCTTTAGAAAAAGCATTTTTGATGTCACCCCACAAGTTCTCGATTGGAGTAAGGGCCGGAGATTCCTAACATTAATTTTATTGGTTTGGAACCAACATTTTGCTGGTTTACTAGTGTATTTGGGGTCATTGTCTTGTTGAAACCGCCCATTTCCAGAGCAAACTCCAGACTGTCTTTGATAATCCTGGAGCTGATCTTGGCTGGGCCTTTGGCATTCTGTTTTTTCTTTGATCCATTTTGAAAGTTGTCGTCCATTTTTTTGCCATGTGTCTCTGTTTTGCTCTCGATTTTTAGGCACTGAAGATCATTTTAGCTGAACAGACAAAGATTTTGTGCACCTCATCATACGTTTTCCTTTCTCCAATCAACATTTTAATTAAATTATGCGGTTTCATCCTTAAATAGGGGCTACCTGATTCACACCGTTTTTTTTACAGAATTTATAACTAATCACTGATTGAATGCCGCGCTGCTATTTTAGTTCCCCAATTGCACAGCCTTAAGAGCATGCATATCATGAATGTTGCGTCTTATTTGTTTTCTGAGAATCTACTGCACTTAAAGGTAACATGTTTGCCATGTAGCAATAAAAATATACTAATAACAGTGATTAATCTGGTCAGTCACATTGGGCTGCTTTTATTTTGAATTATACCCAAAACGCCCATTTTCTGAGCAGTAAATTGTTCAAGGGTCTGGCTTTTTTACGCTGGAAAAAACATATTTTTTCCTAATTTAACGGCCTGTTTAATAAAACGAACAATGTAAAACATAATTTCAAACAATTACAACATATTTAAGCAAAGTTGCTAAATCATGTCAGTGACTGTTTAAAAGCCAGCTGTGTATGTGAAAGCAGCATCACACTCATTTCTCATGTAACTAAAACAAAAGCACATGCCATTGTGGATGCTTAATATACTATTTGTATTTAGTATTGTCACATTTTGGGGGTTAATTTCAGCCCTACTTACTGACAAATTGAGTGGTTAAACTTACACTTGTGTGATGTCCATTGTGAAGGTTCCTGACCAGGGCTGCAGCAGGAGAAAAGCCTTGAGAGTAAGGGCAGCTCGTGGTAGCAGCAAGTATGGGCACCACACTGAATCTGTACATAATGAACACAGACCAGACACTGACAATTTTTTTAGGAACAGTGTTTGAGTGTCAGAATAGACGTATAACAGAATAGTACCTTGAGAGCACATCCATCAGTTTGCTTTTCAAAATCTTCATCTGATTCTACTTTATTTTCCATAAGGATCTCACCAGTTAGATCTTGCTCATCCATACGGTAGCTAGCAGACCTCATGGCCATCTCCAACACTCGAATACAGCCGTCGTCGGAAGCCAGCACGACTTTGTCTGAAGTGCACCAGTCAATGTCGAGCACCCGGTAGTTAACATTGCGACCAATTCGCATGCTGCTGACCATTTGGACCTACAAGCGGTTATAACAAATGGAGATCAAACCCCAAATCTGCAATTATTGGACCTTTGTACAATACAAGATGGAGTTTTGTCATATGGAGGAATTAGTGATAAAATCCTTCAATCACGTTGAATAAACAGTGGAATGTAGAATACAAAAGACAGATAGCAAATACTGTAGACTAATTGTGGGTTGCAAACCTCTCAGTTTTTTAACTGGCATGTATAGAAGTGAGCGCAAGCTGGTTGTCAGCAAAGTGTTGAAGCCTTGGGAGATTTCTCCTCCTTCCCTCCACTGTTCTATGACTGTGACTTTCCACTCTGTGACTTGATCCATCTGCTGTCAACCTTTTACGATTGGGGAATGAGCACTGCGTCTTTTCTCCATTGCCATAAAGCATCTTCCTGCTGTGCACACAGCTAAATACAGTAGAGACCAAACCTGTGCTTACATTCACCAAAGATGTTTGCCTCACTAATTCCTCCCTGAAAATATACATACAAAATAGAATACAGCCCCTGTGACCTTAGCTAAGATGATGCAGATTAGCTAAAAGCAGAAAAACTATTATTTGACCAGACAAAACAAAAACAGTGCCAAGAGAGGTCTGCATTGTAAAGACAGTCAGGACAGAAGCTGCTTGACAGAATAATGATCATCCATGCCGCTTTGTTTGAGATGATATTTGTCAGTGTAAGCTATTAAACCTTAAGTGTTTGTTTGTAGCAAAGACTGATGCATATGGTTAGAATATTTGTTTAGCACCAGAGGAAAATCTCAACAAATACACTACAGCTGGTAGTAAATGGGCTTTGGAATCAAATACAATATCTCTACCACCAGAGCCATGCCACCCAGACTGACATCAGCACATTTATTCTGCAAGCGATATGGATTGTTTTCCTTTCGTTCAAGTGCAACAGAAGACAATCAAGCATTCTTGGAATTTACAATATTTTGCAAGTAATCAACTGAAAGATCTGTTGGTGATGATAATATTTTGCTAGGGTGATTATTTTTCCTGTTACATGGAGCCCCACCTCTTTAGTGTCCCAGACCTCTGCTCCATCTGTGTACATCACCAACAGTTTCTGGTTTCCTTTTCCTGGTGCAAAGCGAATTTTCTTCACCCAACCGCGATGAGTCGGTATTCCCCTGAAAATATTAACAACATTGGGACAATAAACATCTTGCTAAAAATACACTAGCTGAAAGACATGATCTAAAACAGTTTACATTTGATATGTCCGATAATATTGGCACACTGATATTATTGGCTTTATATTGGCATAAAAATGTAATATTGGTAAATATCAATATCTGTTTTTTTTTCATTGTAATGAAAACCTGTTTAAAAACTACTGAATATGGGCCTACCGACTCCACTATTTTCTGGAGCACAAAATATGACCTCTTCAAACTGCATCTGAAGAATGTAAACAATCGTGGGTGACCAGTAACAAGCTTGCTTGCTCCTGACTAATGTTATGTCTGTGGTGTCTCCTTTGGATAGTAAGCTTGTGATGATGACTGAAAAGCGTTGGTTATGCAAGGCGGAACAAATTACTTTTCCTTAATAGTCAAAATTCCTAAATATATTCCTCAATATTTCCAATTCCCAGAGCAAACTCCAACGGTCGGAAAACCATGCAGTGTATTGCACGAACAACCAGCTCTTTTCTATCATGCAAGACGCCTGATTCACCAAACTTGTGGAGTTCCTTGAGCAACGCTTTGTCATGGCCAATCACAAGTATTTTACATGTTGTTTTACAATGTTGTAAAGTGTTGTTTACAGCTACCTCAACAATTGCTGATGCTGTATCCATTAGTTTCACAACAGAAGATATGGGATGTTACACATGTGTATAGGTTGATATCGGAATTGGAAATTGAGAGTTGGACAATATCGGAATATCAGATATTGTCAAAAAAGAATATATGGGACATCTCTAGTTTACATTTTTCTGAACAAATCCTATTATTTCGCTTTCATTTTGAAGACCAAACATTATTGTACAGTACTGTCACGAGAAGTTCTGTAAAAAAAAAAATGCTCATGTTAATAAATTATACATTTGCCTGCAGATATAAAATGGGGTGTCTTATTTGAGAATACATTGTTAAAAATAGGCATCACATGACTGTATGTGTATTCACCAAAGAGTATGACAATTCTTATGACGATTATGATGTGCGCGTCTTTCAAATCCTTGATGCAAATTAAGATGGCACATTTCCTTGTTTGATATCTATGTGATATAACTACGTGCGTACTAGGTGGTTTTACAAAGTAGTAGAAACATTCTAACAGAAAGTACTACTCAAAGGTCATTGTAAAGACATATTATTGTAACGAGAGAAGAATGGAAAGACCACTGGTATGTAACAACAATTGTTCCTAAGTTACAGCTGTGTTTAGTTTTGAGCAAGGGTCTCAAATTCGTGCCATGAAGGGCCGAGACCCTGCAGGGTTTTTTCCCAGCCGGTCACTACATCAGGTGATTTTAATGATCAACCCCTCCTTGAATTTGAGGGAAGGAGCTCATCAATTAAAGCACCTGCTTTAGTAACCGGCTGGAAAGAAAACCCACCCGTGGACAATGTAGAGTAACAGCATACTATAACAAGGACGAATTTTTAATGTAATTACCTGGACAACCGTGCTTTAAGGTCCCAGAAGTTGAGATTTCCATCCACATCGCCAAGTACCAGGGTGTCACCTTTCCAAGCAATGCAGGCTATACTACCCATACTGCCCTGCAACATATGTAATAAGCAGGAAAAATAAATTACCGATACCTCATTTCCCAGCATTTTGTACTATCTGTGACATTTAATGTTGTAATGCAAAAGATAACTGGACAAGAGTTCATAAATATTTATGACAGCTAGGAGGTAAACAAGCAGAGATGAGGTAAAGTCAGATTATGTCGCCAGACGAGAGCCAATGTGAAGTGACTGCATGTCAGTGTATATGGTGTGGCTGACAGAATAAAACCTTTTAAGGAGAGTTGCTGCCTGCTGACATAGATATGAAGGCTGCAAAACCTTTGGTGTATAAAAATCTTTGTGAAATGAATCTGCATCAGTCATGAAGCAGTTCTGGAGGAATTTAAATCCCCAGGTAACCCTTTGGTGTCTGTAACTGTAGTTTAAAATTAAATAGAAAAAAATAGTGCTTAAAGATCCAGTGATTTTAGAAATAGTTTCAAAACATCTGATGATCTTCGACCATCTGGTTTATAGGAAGTCTTTATTAAAGCAGATTTTCGGTTACCACTGTACTTACTCTCAAAGCAAACTCATTGTCAAGATTGTGGTACAATTTTACAATATTCCTACCACCAACCGATAAAACAAGTACAATTACTCTCTGGGACCAATTGACATTATCAAGAATGAATGATTGGTTGGCAGTGCAATTATGCCAAGACATGTACAGTATCTAAAATCACAATGACAATACTAAGTGTATTACGGAGAGTTAAACAGTTATTTTGCTACATTTCTTTTAAAATCTATCCTCCAAACAAAATGTACAGTTCAAACAAACAAAAACAAAAAGTGGAATAATCTGGACTCACATCTGGAGGGATTCGGGCACCATCTTTGACAGTGTTGCCCTCTACGGTGATATGGTAGACCTGCCCATCTGTGTCAGTGAACACAAAATGCTCCCTGGCTGATATGGCCTGACTGGTCTCAGACTTGCTTTCTGCATCCTGCAGCAGACTAAAGAAAAATTTAAATTGTCTCAAATATGCTATGCATATAGAGCAGATCTTTTTAGTGTACAAGAAATAGACAGTATAACATAGTATAAACAACAGAACAAATAACATATTTTACAAAGTAAAAACAACATTCAGATGTTTTCTAGTGCTGACCTGATAACTGAGGATTCAACACTATTTTGCTCAGCGTCAGAGACAGTTTGCCGAGCCATGGCCTCCCTCGCTGCCATCTGCTTCTTCTTCAGGCTTTTTAAATTGTGCGACGGGGACCATTCCTTTTCACACAGAAAATGTGAGGTAAAAGGAACACGCATGCATGCATATCAAGACAAACCATCACAGACACAAATAGGTGGAAATAGACATGTTTTAATCGCATAATTGTGCTTCACATTTAAAGGGAGGTAAAGCACACACTCAGAACTACACCTCAACCTTTCAGGAGTAACTATTGGAGCACTGGGGGAGTGGTTTTGAATCTCAGGCTTGTAATCAATATGGAAACGAGACAGCAATATGGCACTAAGGAAGGTCAGCATGTATTATTAAGGCTACTGGGGGTTTTATTTGCTCTGTCAAGGATTTTATGGCCCCTGTGTAAAGTTTGGCCTGCATAACTTTTATTACTCGGGCGCACCTAAAGATGCCACCGTGCCTTGCTGAGTGATTTGGCAATTTTGCCCACATGAGCTCAGAGTATAAAAGACAGAGTCATGAAGTCATGAATCATAAAGTGTCAACATGTTTTTGCTTTGCACTTTCTGGTATGTTTTGAAAGTAATATACTCATATATGTATTTTAGCCACTGAAGATGTGACAAGCTTCCCCAATATTGTTGTCCATACTATGCTTTTTATTATTACCAGAGCTGTAACAGTAGGAAAGTTCTTAGCCATCTCTCGAAGAAGTGTTCCCGTCCTGATGTCCCATAGTTCAAGGGGCTTGTCTCTAAACACCACTACCAGGTACTGCCTGAGGATGAAAGTTAAAGTTGGTTAGTCGTGAATCCTACTAGCATCAAGTGCCTTCAGTGATTGACACCATCCAACTAAATTTTAACCTTACTACAACCACCAGACCTTTTTTTTTTACCTACAAGAGTTTAAGTGTAAAAGTACATGTGCACGGATGCAGATTTGTGCAAATGTCACGGTATAACCTTTTGTGCTTGTTACTTTGCTGCTGTTATGTAACATCACTAACACATTTTCATGATTGTTGGCCTTTTTTATTCTAAATATTGCTCACGGCATTGGTTAGAGTTTAGTTGAGTTTTAGAAATTGATTTTGAGAAAGATGTTCGAAAACAAAGTCATTTTTTTGTTGTTGAGGCCCGCACGGTGGCTGAATGGGTAGCAAGTTGGCCTCACAATCAGGGGGTTCTGGGTTCAAATCTCCGTTGGGCATCTCTGTGTGGAGTTTGCATGTTCTCCTCGTTGCGTGCGTGGGTTTTCTCCGGGTACTGTGGTTTCCTCCGACATTCCAAAAACATGCATGTTAGGTTAATTGGCGACTCAAAATTGTCCATAGATATGAATGTGAGTGTGACTGGTTGGATGTCTTTGTTTGTCTATATGTGCCCTGTGATTGACTGGCGACCAGTCCAGGGTGTACCCCGCTTGCTGCCCAAAGCCAGCTGGGATAGGCTCCAGCATACCTGCGACCCTAATGAGGATAAGCGGTTTAGAAAATGAATGAATGAATTTTTTTGTTGTTAGTAATGGGACCTTTGTACTGGCCAAAGCCCCATTCTAACCTGCTGCTATAGACATGTTTTCACCTACAATTGAAATTTACAATACAAAAAAATGAAAAAATAGATATGATTTTACCAACAATTGAAATTTATAATACAAATAAATGAAAAAAAGAGTAGCAATAAGCCTCATTGTTATGTGACTGTCACATGATCATACAGGGAAGTAGAAGCATTGGCTTGTGTGTCAAACTTTATCAAAACGCCAATCCATGAGCCTATGAAAGGGCTTACAATGCTCAGTAGGTTAAGTTAACCTCAGAATCACATTGAATACCAACTGAGTGCACAACAGTATATAGTTTCTGGCAGGAAATCAAAGGTAATAAATGCCAATACTGTATAATCAGCAACAGATGATTAGGTGATGCGAAATAAACACAGATGACAATTAACTAAAGTTAAGTGTGAATGAGTTTTGTTGGCGTTACCGCTTAAAATAGGTAGGAGCAGTGGTAGGGTTGGCCCATGCAAGTAGAGCAAATGGAGCATTGTTTTTTTTTAGGTAATGACAGTCAACTCACTTGAGATGAGACACTTTAATCATCTCAATGGGTGGCTCATCATTTCCTCGTTCACCTCTGAATGCAAAGCACCGGCCTAGAAAAATCACACACACATACAGAAAGACACAGAGTTAGAAAGATATGATGAAGAAACAGAAGACGGTAACTTATCAATGCACAACTGCCAAATCCCATGTCACTTTAGTCCCAGCGCCAGAGGGTATTAACTTACTTTTTAGAAAGTTGCTGGAATCCTCACTTTTCTAACAGTTGCAACCTTTGAGGAAAAAATCATGCAGAGCACCCCGGAGAGGTGTCAAAATAATAATGCCCTTCAGTTGTACTATTTCACACACAGTATTCTAAAATGTGTTGATATGATTTTTGTAGCCCAGGCTCTGAAATTAGATTCCCTATGTGTTATGCTTTAATTTATTTTGAACGTGCATACAAGTTGCATTAGAATACTTTGCATGTTACAATTCACAATTCCACATGTCCAAAAAAAAGAGTAGGAGGAAGCAGAGTTTATTTAATCCTACGCCCTCTCTGTTTTACATCAATTGCTAATATATTTGTTAACTCCCTGTATTCAACAATTCTGAAATAAGGTTTTTTTGTTATATTTAAAATCTCAAGAACAATAAACTGAAACACTATCAAACCTTAGCCACACAGCCAGCAATGTGTTTCAAAAGCTGGGTGCATTAGATCGACGTCCCAATTAGCCAATCAGTAAACTCTCTGATCCCAAGTGACTAGCCCATGTCACATTCTGTTAGTACTTCCAGTTTCCCGTTATGCCAGGCCCTTTCTGCAGATGAGAGAAAAATTACCGCAATTTTCAGTGTATAAGCCGGGCCCACTAAATTTAGAGAATGAAAAAGACATACAGTATATAAGCCGCAACAGACTATAAACCGCACATGCCCTCGTCATTAAAATGGAATATGTCGCTGCGTACGTATCAGTGAGAACATGGTACCTCTTTACTTGCCAGGAACCAATCACAGGCTACAAGGGAACTCATAACAAGGAGGTCATTACTCAACGTGAAAGCTCCCTGCGCCAACATCTACAGAAGGATCCACAAGAGCGCTTCTTTCTTGGCTCGTGAGAGGTTCCAGATCCCAAGATTCAGAGATTTCCCAGAGTAAGCTGGGTGGTGAGCCAAAAATAACCACTCGTATTTACTGCCGAGATGTGTGTAAGGTTTCCTGATTCCCCCTCTGCACAGATTGTGTGATATGACAAGGCCAACACTGGTACACTGTGATGGATCGTAAAAAAATGCCCAAATGCAATAACTGTCAATAGGGGTTTTCTTTGCTTTTGTCGGCTTAACTGTTTTAGTTTGTTGTTTTCCATTCAATGTTTCAATTGCCTATATTTCAAGTGTAATGGCTTTGTAAAAATAAGTGTCAGGCAATGCTCATGCCATTGGTTTTTTTGTCAGTGTTGATATCAAGGAATATTAGCTCTTAAAATGTATAGTCTTCTGGTTTTGGTCGAGTGATTACTATGGATCATTGAATCATAAAAACAAAGCATTATCAGCATGGCAGAATGGTTATTAATAATTCAATAAATCATTTTGTATTGATCACTCTAAAATGTGGCTTTGTCCTGATTTCTATAAAAAAGGTCTGTGTTCTATAAAAAGTATTCAAGTCTGTGTCCACAAGAGTCCTTTTTCATTAATGACAGTTTCGACCCTGCTCCTCGCCGGTGTTCCAGTAAGTGCTTTGAATGTTACTGCAGATCACAGCAAACAATTCAGAACCAGTGAGATAATGTAACCTCGTATTTTTACCCCAGTTCAAAGCATAATTGTGCTAAGTCAATGCCATTCATTCCAGCACGTGGAGAAACATGGGTCAAGGTGGATGATCAAAACTGACCCACAGCCCAGTTTGGGTCCTGACCGACAAACTATTGGATGGACCAAGGCACAGCACGATTTCATGCACATGTACTCGTGCAACATAGTCGCTTAGTCGAATGACTAATCGCTTGTTAGTTCTTATTGATAGACAAAGATAGGTGTAACCCAGGTAAAAAAATCTGTTATTCTCCGCTCTGCCTTGATTAGTTCCACCTTGCGTTTGACGTACTCACGCACTATCCGCCGTCAGTTAACCAATCACCGCATTAGTTTCTGGTGACGTCATGCGATCATGTGACCCGTGCCACCAATTGCATGGGTATATGTTGCCGCGGATATTCAGTTTGTCAGACACCGTGAGGACGCCAGAGGAGAGCTGGGCTGCAGGAGCAGTTGGCTACTATGTCCAAACCCCGATTGAAAGGGCGTTATATGCGGCGCTATTTGCGTAACTTGGCCAGGTTTCCCAATTACTTAACCTGATGGTGAGCTAAGGAGCGGACTTTGAGCATAAAGATCTTGTTTTGAGCGGTGGGAAAACTCTCTGCCGGACCGGAGGGGGCTCCTGTAGCCCAGGGAATCTCTTACCCCACACACGTCACTTACTCATATCCACCTTTTACTGCAGTATGAACTGCTGAAACTTTCACCTACAATTCTGTTGGATTCCTTTATCACCCAGACGTGGGTAATTCAGTGAACTGTGGGTGGGGTTTGAGGGTATGGACTTTTGGATTTTTTATGGTTCATCTAATATCTATGGATTATTGCATTGCTATGTATGAGGTTTGCAGAAGATTGTGTCACATTCTTGTTATTGAATGAATCTTGAAAACTGATTTATTTGTTCTTTATGTCCTTTGAATGGCCATTCATATAAGGTGCTTTCAGTATTTTGCCTTTTTGTAAATTATTGTCAATACATGGTGTCACCCCAACTGCAAATTTCAGTCTCTGTGTCTCTCTCTGTAGCCGATTCCTAGACTTCTGATCACTAGCCTGTTGCATCACAATATTACTACCAGCCATTGTATCATAGTTTAATATTACATTGGCTACATAGTAATATAAACAGACTCAACGTGACCCAAAAGTCAATTTCCACAGCACGCTCAGACACATCTGTGGCTATATTTGTGTACTTAATAAAGACTTATTTAATTAATGTGGTTTCTTCTCGCAAATGATAGCAACGTCCACAATAGAGATAATCACAACGGCTCAAAACAAAACTACAATTTATTTTGCAGTAAAAAATGCTCAGTGTGCGCTTAGGCCAGAGTTGGTCATAGTTAGGCCCAAGTCCAGCTTCAAATAGTGCAGTGTGAGTAGTAGTATACCAATTTGAGCTGGTGTTTCATATTGACTTAATATCAAAGCATTTTTACACCTGCCTTCAGTTTTTTCTCAATTTGCGTGTGTCTCACCGGTTGGTAGATCGACATGCTGCAGCTCGTTTCGAACCAGGCCCATGTTGTTGGGAGATGATGTGGCAAAAGACAGGAAACTGGTGAGACTCACCCACTCAATACCTCTGTGGAAAGAACACACACAGTATTAAAATTGCACTGTAAATCCAAGCAGCCAACAGTGCAATATTAATATTTTTTTCGAGGACTCAGGGAGCAGAAACTGCACCATAATGAGATGGTAAAGACCCACATGATTAATTAGTCAATTTTCCTAAGGAAATGTAAATGAGATGCTAAGCAGTATGGCCGCCTTAGCTGTGATGGGGCATCGGTTGCTGGGTTCATCTGCATAAAGCCCTCATGCCCCCCTCCCACATCATCAAACTGAAAGCAGTATTGCACATGAGGGAGAAAACCCCATTCCAAAATTGCATCTTTAATGACATAAGCAAAATCAATGTGGAACACTAAATGGCTAAGAGTACAGTAACTTCATATGTGTGTGGGTGTACATAGTGGGGTAATAATTATTTGATTCCCTTATGATTTTGTAACTTTACCTCATTACTAAAACATGAACAGAACCATAAACATCAATTTATAGTAGGTTTATTTTAACAGAAGGGGGCAGTATAGCAACACAGAAATAGGAAAACATGAAATAAAAGTAATAAATGAACTTGCATTGGAATTATTGGAATAAGTACAATATCCTCTACCTACCAGACACATTTTTAGTAGATAGTGGGTAAACTGAACAATGCATGTGGCCAAATAGGCTCCAAACACAGTGAATTCATTAGTATGTTCCATAAGTTCTTTATTTCATCTCCAAATGTTTCTCCCTGGCCACACGGTAGTCAAATGGTTAGCATGCTGGTCACAGTAAGGAGATTTGTTGAGAATTCTCCTAATGCGTGCGTGGCTTTTTTTCCCCAGGTACTCTGGTTTCCTCCCACATTCCAAAAACATACATGTTAGGTTAATTGGCAACTCTAAATTGTCCATAGGTATGAATGTGAGTGGTTGTCTGCCCTGCAACAGATTGGTCGCCAGTCCAGGGTGTACCCCGCCTCCTGCCCAAAGTGGGATAGGCTTGCACACCCCCGTGACCCTAATGAGGATAAGCAGCATATAAAATGGATGGATGAATGTTTTTCTCATTTGTCCTTGAAAACTAATGAAAAAAAACCTCTGTCTCGTACACCGCTACGTTTGAGTAGCTGAGTGCTAGTATTCCCGGAAATAAGGCTGAACAGCAGGAGCTAGCTCATCAAAGGTGGCGCCATGAAATGCACATTTTTGCAAATTATGAGATACATGGTCATATGTACAGTATGTATGCTGAGACAGCAATGCAACAGCCAAACGTAAGGTCTCATAAAAAGTAGAAAGAAAAAAATCTCATCCATACAGACATGATGGTGTGTTATTTTCCTCCCTTAATATCTAAACAGATCAGTTAGGATTTAATGAACAAAGCAATATCAGCGTGGCAGAATGGAATTAATCATTCAATTAATCATTTTTTATTAATCACTCTAAAATGTGGCTTTGTTCGTATTTCTATAAAAAGTAATCAAGTCTGTGTCCGCGAGGACTTTTTCATTGTTGACAGTTTCTACTTTGCTCCTCGCCTTCTGTGTGTCTATCCAAAAGTCCAATTAGGCTTACCAATGACAGTGCTCAATTTTAAGTGCAAAAATACCCTAGGTGCACAGTTTTTTTTCTCTGTTTTTTCTGGTGAATACTACTATATTGTCCAACTCTCAAATGTAATTTTAGTAAAAGCATCATTGTATGTTCACCCAATGTCCCATACATGTCCACAGCATCTTACCTGACTTCACAAGAGTGGACACTGAGCTCTTTGTGCAGAAGACCACTGGTAAGGTTATAGACTAGTACTGACCCATTACTGGTACCTAAGAAGAGACAAAAAGAAGTGAACAATGAATCTATAAAGATGCTGCAAGCATCTATCTTCCAGCAAGGAGAAAGTATGTCAGTGAAACATCTACACAATGCCTGTCAATACAGGGTTACCACATTGACATTTGTAGACAAGTATTCATTACGGATAATGCATTTTTCCCAAGTACTAGCATGAAACGAGTACAGCTCGTTTATATAATAATCATATTGAAAATCCTCATTTGGTAACTAATTATGTATTCACACTTCACACAGTTTGACGCGACCGTCCTTAGAGCTAGTGATACATGACAAACACAATAACTTCTGTTTTTTTTCTAATTAAAATGAAGAAAACTAATTGACATCCAGTCTTTAACTTCAGCAAGGCAGGACAAAAGTGAATTGATTGACCAGGTATAATTGACATCCAGTCTTTAACTTCAGCAAGGCAGGACAAAAGTGAATTGATTGACCAGGTATTATTCTTTTCCAGTGGCATATAGACCTGTGTGTCATCGGCATAGCAGTGAAAAAATGTCATGCTTTGTGTCATGTCATGTCATGCAAGGTGCATTAATCTCTGATACACTATTTGCGCAACCTCCGGCGTCCACCAAAGTTGAGAGAACCAGAGTGTTGGCCAGCAGGAGCCGTGGCCGGGCAAGGAACATGAATGCCTGATGCGCTATAAGTCCACAGAGGTAAGAACAGCTTAAAGTTACGTGTTTCATAATGTACGCATTGCAAGTCTGCTGGTAGTGAATGCAGTGCTTTTGAGAAGAATACAGTGAACAAAACATTCATTGACATAAAACATTATTTCCCTGTGTATTTCCCTGTTTGCCATCAATGGATGTTTGAATCACCAACTTCAGATCATTAAAAGAATAAAAAAAACATAGTTTAACAGATCACTTACACACACACACACACACACACGCACACACACATCATTTTAACCTCAAATAGTAATCACAAATTTGAGGTTGTTTTGTAAATAGTTTGCAAAAAATATATATAGCAACTTCTAATCAATCCATGTTAATTTTGTACTTAAAATAATCATTTATGCCCCATCCATTTCTGGTTACACCATGCCCACTGCAAGTAGAGATCCAGATTATTTAGATGGCTGAACAGATACAGATAGTGGTGTACTCGCTCATCGCTACAAATCACACTTACACCTTGCAAATGCATGAAAGCTAACAATCAAATTCAGGCACATAGGTGCTCTGTGCACTACTGTGTTACTTCATCATTAAAATTATAGTGCATTGTAATTGTATGCTTTACCCTTGATTTCAAATGCTTTTAAAGATTAAAAGAACACAAGCAGTGGGGAAAAAAAGAATAAAATAATGTTTATGGAAGAGGCTGAGAAGCGGTGCAATTAAAATAATTACTCAAACGGGGACCATTCCGAAATTTAACAATGTGAAAGCAAATAACTTGATTTACGGAAAGTAAGTTTTTCCATCACAGGCAGAAATACATTTAGAGCGGGGTGGGGAGAACTCGGGGGGAGTGGGTTGGTTCGGCTTCGGGGCTCAGCCAGCTTGTGTGTGAGTATGTGTGCGTGTGTGCGTGTGTGTGCACGTGCGTGTGCCTGGGCATAGGGCTGCAGCTGTGGCAGTTACTGATGGGGTGGGGGGCCGCTGTGGGATTCCCGGCGGCTGGGTACGGTGGTATGGCACCATGTCACGGGGGAGCTTGGGGTGGTGCTACTAACTGCATTGGAAGGGGTGGCACTCCAGGTGCATATGTGAAACTGTAGGTGTGTGGGTGTATGGGGTTAGTTTATGCGTGTGGGCATGTATGACACTGGGGGTGGGGTGGACGGGGTTCTGTTGGGAGGGTGGCAAACCCATATGCCCTCGGCAGTTGTATCTGGGGCGGCCTGGAGCTCCCGGAGTGTTGAATATGGCCCCTGCTTTAGGGGGCGGGTGGATTCTGGGCCCGGGGGGTCGGGGGGAGGTGCCCTGCTTGCCCATAGCTGGCCGGCCCCCGGCGTGTGTTCCGACGGCTGGCGTCCGTGCCCTCCTGTGGCCCTTGCTCGGCTGCCGTGTGGCATCCAGGCATGTCTCCCTTGCACCTCTTCGGAGTAGACTCGTGGTCGCCTCTTGGGGCGGGGTGGGGTCAGGCCGTCGTCTCTGTGGGGTGCCTGCTGGGGTGCCGGGCTGCGGCATCTTCCTAGTTGGACCCTCGCTTTTCGAGGGAGTGTGGTTTGGGATGTATGGCTGTGTTCACCACAAAGATCACCACGAACATCTCCTCATTCTCAGTTTCACTCTGATGCAGTCATTCTGTCACTGCAGAGTAATGTAGATTTAATGTAGATTTGTTGCAGGTGTCATCTGGATGGTTTATTTTTTATTAGTACGTATGTGTGTATGTATGTATGTTTATACAGTGTATATGCACACAGTGTGTGTATGTGTATGTATATGTATGTATGTATATATATGTAAATATATTATTAATTTTTTTGTTTTCCTGTATTGCTCATTTTGCTCTGTGACTGTTCTGGTTGTTGCTATTGTTATCATGGTTGTTATTGTTTATAATATGGTTGAATAATGCTTGTGAGGTTCTTCTGCACCCTTTTCTATAACCCTCCACCCCACCCCCCACCCATCCCTTTTCATGTCAGGTCCGGCATCGAAATGTGGCTCAACAATATTCATAATAAACGCAGTCAAATGTCAAGGGAGACTCATTTAGATTATGAAGTTTCCCTTGGCAAAGCAATTTTGCTTAGCACTTAAAGGCAGCTTGACTCCCATTTAGCTGTTATGATGCTGGACAAGACACACACACACACGCGCACACGCACAAGAAATACATTTAGAGCTACTTTAAGCATATCAAGTCACGCAAAGGGTTACTTTTTTGATATAACGTTCCTTTTTAAAAAGCCACATGAGATTATGCATACTGCTGTTGCGTATTAATGATTACAATCTGTGACTTTACATTCAAATGAAAACATGTATAGCAGACGTCTACGTGCAAAAAAACTGCAAGAATACGAAGGTTGTGTGTGTGACGTGCTGATGTTTGAACTTTAGACTGGCCACAGACCTGCCACAGAGGTTTTTTGTCATGTCTTAGGCTTTTTGAGACACTAGGCCAGTGCTTCTCAAATAGTTGGGCGGGCCCCCTGGGGAGGAAACATGAACAGTACTTTTCATTGTTAGTGCAGACCTGCCAGCATTTGCAAATATATCGTACTCAACATGCAATTTTACTTTATGCTTGTATGCTTCAAAGCTCTCCGTTTTGTTGCATCTTCCTGGTTTCAGTTTTCGAGTTAAGTATGTATATGTATGTACAGAATAGATATATAGTAATATTTTAAAAATTGCTGTATATAAGCCCATTGGCTCCCCTACAGGCATTCAGTACAGCCACTACGTGGAAATACTTAAGTCACGTTCTCATCGCAGTCTGAACTGGACTTTGATCTTTTAAAACCACGGGCGTGGCAGCGGTGATTGCTCTAAGACTCCAAGAGATGCTGAGCTTCCCCAAAAACAGGGGTCTCAAACTCAATTTACCTTGAGGCCGCATTAGGCGGAGTCTGGCTGGTGCTGGGTCGCAGCCTCAGCGCACAATGGGTTTTTCTGAAAATGGCTTCTCTTGTCTATTTTTTACTCCTAGGGACCTGGCAGCGCTTCCTCTCACATAGCTGAGCCACATTTGTTTAGAAAAAGACATGTTTGGGTCTGTGGAATATGCAGTATTTTAATTCACTTGGCGTGTTGTGTTTAGCCGATGCACGGAAAATGGCGCTGCCCTATAACTGGCCATGACATCTGGCCATGACGAGCTGGGAGAACTTCCTGCCTCCCAGTGTCCTTTGCATTCCCAGATTGTCTTACAAAGGTCTGTTTCTGAGACATAAACAGACATAAATAAATACTTGCTTTATTTTCAATTCCTTGTGGGGGCTGCATTAACATTAAATTTTCATATAAAGATGTGGGCCACAAAACATTCTCACAGGCCGCAAGTTTGAGACCCCCTGCCCTAAAATGTCCAAAACAGTGGTGAAATATGTACTGCTGTGTGTACATTGCATTGACTAAACATGAACTTATACCATTATTTCAAAATCAGCTACTCATCACAGGTAACAGACAAAAACTTATCATTCATCCCCGCAGCGCCATGATCTGACGCTGAGCGTCTACTGACATCGATGGAAAAGCGTAGAGTGGGTTGTTCCACTGTGCAAAACTGGACGGTCATTGGATAAATACTGGGGGTTTGTCCCATCTATCAATACTCAGCATCTCCGGGGTTGGGCAGTGTGGGCTGGCCCGAATGCTTAACTTTTGCATGATTGGATCCCTTTTTGATTGACATTTAATGAGCAAATCAGCGATCTTGAAGTATAACCCTCTACGAAAGCATTTTCATTCTAGTTTTTCAATCTATTCTTGACCGACATGGAGAGATTCCCGATACCCAGAGACTTTGTCTTTGTTAAAACAACTAGTAACGAAGAGTAGAATTTACAAATACAGTAAACACATTTCCGACCCTAATGTGGATAAAGCGACATAAATAAAAAGAAAGAAAGAAATAAAATAGCTTCCCTTCCTTTAATGACCACCAGCAGCCGCCACTGGGACATGAGTGTACCGACATTAGTCGTTACTGCCTTGTCGTCCTCGTCAGTTTTAAGTCAACATTTTTACCCACGTCGAGTGTTACCAAGTATGGAGATGAAATTCACAGCGAGACAGAAGTCAAGGTACGTGGCAACAACCACTTTACTCTTTACTCAACAACAAGCAACAACTCTTTAGTAACAGCTAAGTGGCTACAAGCATAGGTCTACAACAACCTCATTACCCGGAAACTGAACTACACTAGATAAGTAGATAAATACTTGATTAATCTCTAATCTTGATCTCCAATCTCTCCCCAGATTAATCTCTAATCTGTCCAGTATTCATGACAGAAAATAACTGAGTACCACTGCACTAAGCCAATCGTACTGTGCCCGGGCCCACACTAAATTTCGCTCTTTTTGTCCAGGCACGACAGGAAGAGGTGGTGTGATTATTGCTCTTGCAAGTAGTTAATGACAGCGGCAACCTTGCACAAAATATATAATTATAACAACTCCACGTTAGACTGGAATCATTAAACAAAGCCATTTAAATTGCAATAATACACAATACAATAAAACATGTATTGTTTTATACAGTGGGAGTGGAATACAGTTATACAGTTTTGTATAACAACAAGGAACAATATACAGTTCCTTGTACAAGGAACAATATACAGTTGTTCCTTGTTGAAAACATACAATAATACAATAAAACATGTCAATGAATGTGATTGCTCCTCTTGCAAGTAATTAATGACCGTGTCAACCTTGCACAAAATAAAAAATTTGTACAGGAAATAACGATGGAAAAGTAGAATAAGTGTATGAATTCAGAAGAGAAGTGATGGGAATAGCAGTGTGAGCACAAGCCAGCAGGAGCCAGGAAATGGGAATCTTGCCCAAGTCTAGCATAGTACAAATGGCCTAGTGCAGTGGTTTTCAAACTGAAAAACATTTTATCTCCAAAAGGGGGGCGCGGCAAAACCACTGGCCTAGTGTGAATAATCCATAAACCTGGGTCACAACCAGTTGTAGTGGCACCTACAGGGTTTTTCAGGCTGCAAGTCAAACACCAAGGTGGTATAGCCAACATGTGTCATTCGTACATTTAGCTGTTTTCTGGTCTGGGCAAAATGTCAAGTATATTTGTAAGTAGCACTTGTGGACTCTTATTTGTGTCATACGCTACACAAGCACCCCAAATACGCAATTAGTGCGGCCAACGCACGTTCAGATATTTCCTAAATCCTCTGAGTATGGAGATTTTACTCCTTCATGGTCACCACAACTACATTCTTGATTGGAGCACAGCCAAAAAAACCTCATACATCCATTTGTGACCTAGGTTTTAGATTGCAAAATGGCCTGGTGTGGCTGGTGAATGACTATCCTGAACAATTCCCAATTACTTAACCTGATGGTGAGCTAAGGAGCGGGCTTTGAGCCTAAAGATTATGTTTTGAGCGGTGGGAAAGCCACTACCTCTCTGCCGGACCGGAGGGGGCTCCTGTAGCCCAGGGAATCTCTTACCCCACACACGTCACTTACTCATATCCACCTTTTACTGCAGTATGAACTGCTGAAACTTTCACCTACAATTCTGTTGGATTTCTTTATCACCCAGACGTGGGTAATTCAGTGAACTGTGGGTGGGGTTTGAGGGTATGGACTTTTGGATTTCTTATGGTTCATCTAATATCTAATATCTATGGATTATTGCATCGCTATGTATGAGCTTTCCAGAAGATTGTGTCAAATTCTTGTTATTGAATGAATCTTGAAAAATGATTTATTTGTTCTTTATGTCCTTTGAATGGCCATTCATATAAGGTGTTTTCAGTATTTTGCCTTTTTGTAAATTATTGTCAATACATGGTGTCACCCCAACTGCAAAATTCAGTCTCTGTGTCTTTCTCCGTAGCCGATTCCTAGACTTCTAATCACTAGCCTGTTGCATCACAATATTACTACCAGCCATTGTATCATAGTTTAATATTACATCGGCTACATAGTAATATAAACAGACTCAACGTGACCCAAAAGTCAATTTCCACAGCACGCTCAGACACATCTGTGGCTATATTTGTGTACTTAATAAATACTTATTTAAGTCATGTGGTTTCTCCTTGCAAATAATGATAGCAACGTCCTCAATAGAGATTATCACAACAGCTCAAAACAAAACTAGAATTTATATTGCTGTAAAAAATGCTCAGTGTGCGCTCAGGCCAGAGTTGGTCTGATATTCAGATATTTCAGATATTTCCTAAATCCTCTATGAGTATGGAGATTTTACTCCTTCATGGTCACCACAACTACATTCTTGGAGTACAGCCAAAAAAAACTCATACATCCATTTGTGACCTAGGTTTTAGATTGCAAAATGGCCTGGTGTGGCTGGTGAATGACTATCCTGAACAATTGGTGCAAAACAACTCATTAGGGGCCACTCGCATGAAGGAGACCATCTTTGGGGGAGAGATGTTATGACATTGTTATAAGCAGATGATAGGTGATGGAGCAACCCTCATGCGGAGCTATCTAGTTTGACAAGGCTTTGAGATGGAGTCTGTCAGACCTCTTTCCAACCAGCTGTCCTGCCTATCCAAAATTTGGACATCAGTGTAATCAAAGGAATGGCCCTTTTAGAGATGCAAATGAACTGACTCTGGGCCCAAAGAAATGGCTCTTGTATGTTGTGCCATGTATTTGTATAAGGGTTATTTGATCTCCAATGTGGCAGTCATTGAACTGAAAAAAATAACTGCTGTATTTTGCAGGAGACACATCCACCAGGGACATAAACAAGACACCTCCACACCTACATTTTAGAACTGAAGAAATCTTCTGAATGAAAGATGACGCGTCGCCAACAAAGCCAGGTTGCCTTGATTCACCCTTTGCGGATTACCACGACCAGTATGGCTGAGAAGCTACACAGACAAAATAACAGAATGCAGAGTGAACTTTGGCATCAAGGTGCAGCCATCATACATTAAATATGGTATACATATCAGAGACAACTAGAAGCAGTTGTATCATGCCAAGATTGAAGTGTCGTTATTCATTACCCTTCTCTGGAGGGTGTAAGGCAGGCAAGATATATCTGAGGTAAAATTTAAGAGGGTTGTGTCGGGGAAATGAACATAGCCTTTTTTTCAGCTTGACAACTAAACTGAGTGAGTCAAGTGTCTCAAGATAATAGTCAAGACAGTCAAGCAGCTTCTTGAGAAATACCATCACCAGTCTTGATGCTGGCCTTACTTTTCCTTGTTAGCAACAAATTACTTTGATGTGGCTCTTTTGTGATTGTAGTTTTAGTTTGTTTGTGCTGTTTTTAACATATATGTAAATGGCATGACCGTCGATATCAAAATTATAATAAAAACCCAACCTTAGGCTACGTTCCCACTGCAGGGTAGGATTCCCAATTCAGATTTTTTGCTTAAAATCAGATTTTTTTTAATGTGGTTATTGACATTACCAAACAAATGCGACTTGTAATGTGTGAAAGCGACACGTATGTGCAGAAGCACGACATGACCGTGTGTTTACGGAAGTAAAGATGGCTGCAGTGATCCAGTGATGTGCATTGATTTCATTTCTGATTCGATACTGGATCAAATTCAAGCTGGTATCGGCGATACCAATTCAATACTATGTGCAAATTCACCTAAAGTGTCTGGTAAATTTTAAAACGTAGTATACAGTATTTCAAATCACAGCATAAAGAATATAAGAGATCATAGTAATTTATTGATTTATTTTAAACTGTAAAGTCTATTGAGGTAGGGGGGTGATTTACAATATAGTCAAACTAATATACAACATCAGAAAAAACAAGGGACAAAGTCATTTACTAGAAGTAATAAAAGTATCACTCTATTGATTCCAGAATCGACTTTCGATCATGTAGATATGGTATTGGAGATAGACAGTTCAGTATCGATCCGCACATTACTAGCATGCTCTCCTTAACGCGCAATATCGAGGATTTTGTGCAACGGGAGGCAATATTTTCTCAATCAAATGATTCAGTGTGGAAGTTTAGGATAGATGGCAAGAATGTTGGCATGGAAGTTTGTAGACAACTTGTTGCCACGTCTGTTCCAAGGTGTGTGTGGGTGGAGTGGCGAAACACTGCTGCTTAGGCAGCTCTCGGTAATTTTTCTCTGCAGTTTTCTCGGATGACAACTTTTGCCTTCATGGGTGAGTACATTTATCCAAGTCTCGCACAATAAACCACGTCTTTCCATGACTGCCTTTAAAGTGTCGGTAAGCACGGCAACACACGCCTTTCTATGACGTATATATCGAATATATGCAACATGAGCGTTCACACTGCAGTTGGATCGCATACACAGCCCATTTATATCCACACGCAAATGAGACCTGAGTTGCATTTGAAAAAATTCGGAATGGTGTCGTTCACAACGACATGAAAAAATCCGATACATATGAGCAAAAAAATTGGAATTGACATACAGTGTGAACAGTCTTAGAATAGTCAACTGTTCGGCAATTAGATTTGATCATCTTGCGGTTAATTCATATAAATGTGATCACAATTGCTCCATTCTGACTACATGGGAGGTGGCCATGACATTCTATAGCCTAGCTATTGCCTTATTTGACACAAAGATCCTAATCTATGCTAATAAAAACTGACATGTCTTTTATTGATCTATACTTATCATGCACTAATAAAATCACACGCTTCAGTTGTCCGAATCCAAAGGAGCTGAGGTGAGCTCTAGCACTGAAAGCTAAGAAAACTCATAACTGATGGACTTATTGTCTTCTAATGGCTACTAAATAAGTGTGGAAGCATTTTTAGGCTGCTAAAAGGAGTTTTGGCATTTTTTTCGAGCTATGTTGTTCCAAATCTATTTTCTGATGTGTGCTGACAGCAACCGTGTTCTTAGGGTTTGTTCGCCTTGCTTTCTGTGTCACCAAATTAAGGTACTGTTGTTGCAACCCTCTGTTTATGTGCAGTGGGAAAAGTAGCAAATTAGATGTTTGTCGGGATCGCCATTAGCAATGCTCTAATAAAAATAAAAAAAGTCAAATATGAATTTAAATTTTGAGTCTGCTGTATGAAGTGCAAATATAGATGGTCACGAGAGGTAGCAATGTTTTGTCATTTCTCTTTCTGCAACACAGATAGAAAATACATGTCCATGTGTAATAAATAAAAATTGACTAAATGAGCTAAAAAAAAACACTCATGCCAGGTCAAAGTTAAACATTCTTATGATACACAAATTTGCAAATTGATCTAATACTGTTCTGATCAAACCCTGTATAAACTATAACACGGACTAATTGTTACCAAACTGCTGCAAACATCACAACACTATGATTAGTGAGTGTGGTCATGTTGCTACACCCGCAGTAGTTACGTGGTGAGATCAGAGAGCAGTGTTTCCCATACATTCAAGTGCGGCGGGTTGCCACAGATGGACGTGGCACCGCCTGTTCACCCTTGCTCATAAACACATAATGTGATCGTAAATTAAGTTTGTTACAACAGTAGGTGGCGGTATGCATCATAACATAACTTTTTAACCTCTCATACACAACTGGTCTTCCAGAGAATAAGAAGACGTAGCAGAAGGGATCAATGTTGCCAACTTACAGATATTGCGACTTGTTCAACACCCTCTAGAGGAGGGGTGGGCAAACTTTCTGACTCACGGGCCACATTGGGTAAAAACATTTGGCGGAGGGGCCGTATACTGTGTATAGGTGGCATCAAACAGAACGACATGCTCACGGTGTAACAAAACTTGTTTACTTCTCTGACCACCTCAACATATTTTGCAATCAAGCAAAAATGCAACAAACACAAGCTACCCAGCAGGGAATATATGGGTGTTTTTGGCATGGACATTGTGCGTAGATATTTGTATTCCCACAGCAGTAGGTAGGCTACTTTGCGCGACAGGCATGTTTGGATCGCTTTTTTTTGTACGAGCTGCAGATTGCTGGATCTATTTTGGTGACTCAACCATGCTACAAAAGCACAGCAGGTCATGTTGCTGGCTAGTTTTGATGCTTAGTGCGCCTGATGTGGCCCGCGGGCCACAGTTTGCTCATTCCTGCTCTAGGCACTCTTTTTAAAGAAACTGACATGCAACAAATGTGAAGACTTTTTTCTGGACTTATTTTTTTTTAACCTTTGGAGAATTTGACGTTAAAGCATCTATCGCTCTTCTCAATGATCAGCAGGTGCTGCTGTGGGCTTCTGCCCCCTTCAAAAGCGCACACAGGCAGCTCAGTCATGACATTAAAGTAACCACAAAAAGAAGCGTCGGAAGAAAGTTCATTTACATTTCTACATAACTGCATCAAATTGATTTTTCATGTTTTTTCAGCCTCTTCCAAATTATTTCTCTCTTCCACCTACATCCCATTATGCAAATTAGACAATGGCGTCTATCGCACTCCTCCATAGCAAACCACCACAAATAGATTGCAGTCCCGTGGAGAGTAACATGCTTTCTAATGCATCTTTGACCAGAGAAACCATATTTGCAAATAGTTTTACACCAAATGTATTGCCCTTTTACATGTATCCTTTCATTCGTTCATTTTCTATACTGCTTGTCCTCCATTTACATGTGAAAAAATCATTTTCAATAAATGTTTTGTTACTAATAGGAGTAATATAGAATATACAGTACAGCAAAAAGTTTTTGAGAAATTCATAAGTTTGCCTTAAGCAAAGTTTACTGCAGAGAAAATTAGCACCAGAAGAACAGGTTAGTCTACAAATGAGGTGTTTCAGGCAGTTAAGAAGCAGTGAATTCCGCAGAATCACTCCCTTGGATATAGAGACTTAAGCCTTTGTAAAACAACATATATTTCATATGCACCAAAAACATTAGCTTTGAATAGTCTCATTAATAGCAATTTTGGGGCCTGTATTTTGTGGCATTTTTATGCTATCTTATCAAACAGAAGAATGCTTGAGAAAATCTCAATACGCCAATTGCACTTAACCACTGCAATCAATATGCAGGCCCAATGTGACTTCTGCTCAAACTCCAAGGCTGCGTGTACAGTACATAAGTAGTAAGTAAGTAACTTTTTTATATTAAATAAAACTTACCAGCACTCAGCCCTATTCTGTACACTCATCTGCTGGCATTTTACATTCAATATCTGCCCAAACAATGATGGCCCTGACCGAAATCTCAAGTTACACCACAAAATGTGAAGACTCTGACCTGCACTCTTAACATCTTTGATGTGGATGTAGAGGAGAGAACGGATCCAATGTATTAGAAATCTTATTGAAAGCTGATCCTTTCTTAAGAAAAAACATCTTCCACATTTTAACTCAATGAATAATTTCTATCATATTCTGACAGCTGTATTCAAGAATGTAGTGTTGTGTGCATTCTTGCAATACTGGAGGCAAAACAACAAGACTGTTCTAATTATGTTTTGAACAGTAGTAAATTTCTTGATGCTTTTCCTCTCAAAAGCACTGACGCAACAAAAGAGCAATACCAAAAGAACAAAAATCTTCCAAAAAGACTACACAACACTGGGGCTATTAGAAACATGTAAAAATTAGGGCAGTCAAATGACATATTTGTAATAAATCATAACAATTTGCAACTACAGTAGGTCAGAAACACATCTATCTTTAATGTATTATTTTCATAGAAAGATATATATATAGTTGGATGTAGCAGCACCAAATGAACAGAAATTTTAAATCAAGCTAAAAGATACCACACATTTGAATCACACTTTAACCATGTTATTAAAAGCAATGAGGGATTGTGTTCAAAGGCACCAGGTAATTTAAGCTGACTTCGAGTTTTGAGTGTATTCATAGCAAATTGTACTTCCGCATGAAGAACTTTTCAGTTCCTTTGAACTCATCATGTGACCAGCGCCTGGCCAGCACAGAGAGAACAGTGCTAGTTGGGTCCTGCTATACCACAAAGACATTTACGGAGGTGTTTGTGTGTGTTTGAACCAAAAGTTTAATGATTGTTTTACATCAGGTTGAGTGTGCTAAGATAAGAATATCTGTATTGGTTTTTGTCTTCTTTATTTAGACCACATATACAGTCACACAATATAAAGGTTGTAATGTTTGGTCAATTACGTCCGTGAATGTATCTTGTAATGAGGTGTTGTTCCTGGGACTGTGTTGACAAGTTAGGGATATATACAGTGATGTAAACAGTGTTTTCCAATTTCCCCGTTTTTTTACTTTTTTTTTTGCATGTTTGTCACACTGTGATGTTTCAGATCTCCAAACAAATTTAAATCTAGTCAATGACAACACAACTGCATACAATGCAGTTTTGAAATGAAACGTTTTATTAATCAAGAAAAATCGACACCTACATGGCCTTTTGTAAAAGAGTTTGCCCTCCCCTTAAAACATACTGTAACTGTGATTAATTGAAGTTAAACAGCCTGGAAAATGTTATAAAGCCATTTCTTAAGCTTTGGGCAAAATACAGTGAGAGCTATTATCCACAATTGGAGAAAATATGGAACAGGGGTGAACTTTCCCAGGAGTGGCCAGCCAAACAAAATTACCCTAAGAGCGCAGCGACGACTCAAAGCAGTCACAGAATCCTAAATAGCTGAGCAGTTAAGCCACTGGTGCTTTTAGACACACTTTAGACCCTTTTAGCTGGAGAGGGTTCGTTTTCCCCCTTTGTGCCTTTTCTTTGGTCACCTATCACAAGTAACCACATTCAAACTCTAAAATGAGCTGGCCTCAGAACACACTGTCTACAATATGATTCCAAAAAATATATAATTTCCAGCATCCAGCTATGGTGAGGAAATGATCCAACCTTGATCGTATCCAGTTGGTAAATTAACAAATTAGATGTGGAATAATGTTGACTATTTACTATACTAACTATATGTAGTGTATACTCTAAACAAATTATACCATTGCCTTACCAAACGCATCTTTCATCCTGTTTACATTTTTACACCTGCTACTGAGAAATAACAAACAAGCAATTTCTTGTGGTTTGTTGGCAATGCGTTCTGATCAGCTTGTGGAAACACCAAGTTGACACAAATCACGTTGACAAAACACTCTACTAATTCATCCCTAAGAATGTGAGCTATTGGTGTGAAAGCACTCTTTGTAGTGTGTGTTTACAATTTAACCTACCAACAGCCAGCATCGGTTGGTAGTGGTTGATGTTTTTGGTTGTAAGTGGAGGACACATGCGGATGGCAAATGGTGGCAGTGGCAAACCAGAGAGCAGGCCAGTCAACAGGAACTTAAGCTGGACCTCTTGCTGGTTGGAGGGTAGAAGGGGAGCTTCACCAGCTATCAGTGTCTGACCTACAGATTAAAATGCAGCAAATTCAGAAAATATTCAGACCCTCTTCAAAATGTTGCAGCCCTATGCTAAAAACATTCAGTTATGTCAGGCCTTCAATGTATAACACAGCAAATTAAAAATACTGGTTTTAATTGCAAATTATAAAAATACTGCTTGAAAATGTAATGTGATCACCAAAAAACGCCAGACAACATAGTGTAGCTGCTGGCCATAACTATGATAGGTTTGCTTGGGCCCAACTGGAATCCTTCTGTAGAGATCATTAATTTACAGAAAGAAGATTGCAGAAGATTAAAGAAAAAATGTGTAACATAGTAGCAGACTATGGCGCAGATAGTGATGTGCAATCCTACCTATCATGCTATTGAGGGAGAGATTCTGAATATGTTTCTGGTTTGGGCCCAGCGGAGATCCACAAAAAGACACCGGGGAGTACAGTGGTGACAGACCTGAACTGCAACAAAACAGATGAGATAAAATATTCATGTAATACATCATGAGAGCACAGCATAAATTAAATACCCAAACCAAGATAATAGGAAGCGATAATTAAATGATAATGAATGATGAAAAATTATTGACCTCTCCGGCAGCAACCTATGTAATAGGCTTTTGTTATATAATTTAGCTATTGCTACAAGGGGTGTCACAAAATCTTATGAGATTAAAACATGATTTCTCATTCAGAAAATACTGTCTCAGAGGCACTAGGCCTGGGATGATAATAGATTAATTTATCACAGAACAAACTAAATGGAACTCATACTGCCAGCCCCAATGTATTGCAACGTGTTTGTGTGTTTGTTTTCTTTACCTTCCGCCTCAAAACAGGCAGGAAAAGGGTTAACTGTATTGGTTTCAGCACCTTGAGATATTTGTTCCATATAGGCACCAGCATACCCCCGCTACCCTAATGAGGATAAGGGGCGTACACAATGGATGGACATATGGACAAATGTGAATGTGACTGTATGGGTGTTGTTTTGTCTCTAGAGGGCTCTAATAATGTTACAAATCGTATTTAGACGATCGTAAACAGGTTTTCTATGGCAAACACTCCTACATCGTTATAATTCACTTATCACGGTCGAGTCTGGAACCAATTAACCGTGATCAACAAGGGATTACTGTATATTCCTGTTTTAACTTGTGGAATACAGTCTGTCTTGACAGGAGCTCAGAGTCGAAAGGAAACTCATTGGTGATAGCATAAGTCCCTGCACATCCTAAATGTGACAGTTGCTGAATACCTAAATTTAGGTCCGAGGATTATGCGGTTTTTAAGGAAGTCTATTTAAAGTAACTTACAAATTAATGTGAGTCATAACTCACCTTTTTTTCAGGCCAGCGCCTGCAAATGTGTGATATTCGACAGCAAAATTATTCAGCAAAATGACTTGTCTGTGTATGTACCTTGGATTGACAGCAACTCTGCCTGTGTAGGCTTTGAGCTCCCATAGCATGACTCTACCATCGCTGACCGTGAGAGCCGCATTGTTTTCGTTGACAGGGCAGATAACCATGCGATATGGCCGAACAGTCTTGGTAACACGGATAGCATCGCACTGAGAGCGGAGGTCATACACAAGCTCTTGGGCACTCTGTTCTGGGTCTAAGAAAGTAGGATAAGAGAGAATGATGTACCAGTGGCTGAAATGTACACGAAGACAGCCTGAAAAGGGTAGAGAATGGAAAACATCATGGTGGAAGACTGGGAAACAGGATTGTGAAGAAGTGTTGGGCAAGTGAATAAAGGGAGACACGCGGATGGAATAAGGCATTGAGTAGTTGTTAATTACAAAAAAAACAAAACAGAGAAGATGAATGGGAGGAGATTGTAGAAAAGGTAAGCTTGAAGGGAAATGAGAATAGGGCAATAAAGAGAGAGGATTTAAGGAGATAAGCACCAAGAAAAGGAAATAAATGAGGTGTGTGAGAGATTCATAAAAAAAAGGAAGAAAGAAACGGAGCAGGCAGACAAGAGCAAGGAAGATGTGAGGAAGAGAAAGACATTAGAAAATACTATAGACTTCCATTGGCCTGTAATACAAAGCCAAAATATAAATGAGATAGTAAGAGTCTGAATGCCCACTGGAGCAGAGAGAAAGGCTTCAGGCTATGTCAGTGCTAGACGCAGAATAAATTCAGGGAAAACAGCATGGGAGTGATTTAAAGCTGTCGGAGAGGAAAGCACAAATGGCGTCCACTGCACGTGTAAGAGGAGGCATACCGGCTGCTCCTGATGCTTCTTCTGGAGCTGTAGTGGAGCGGCACACGCGGAGAGTGATGCAGCCATTCTCATGGAGGCAGTATAGGGCATCTCTCTGGGCACAAGGGATCACCTGATACACAGTCAAAGAGTAAGTAAGTAAGTAAGGGGCATGACAGAGATGATTTGCCTTTCCACCATTTCAACAGTTCACGTTCATGAGTTACATAACCTTTCTCTCAATCGCAAAACCTCTCTCAACCTCAATTTGGTTCGATTAAAAAGGTTAATTTATGGTCTTTAAACTATGAGGTGAGTGTGTGGAGGTTCAGAATGATAAATGGATGGTCTAATTGCATTAAATATCTATATATTAAATAACCTATATCAAATAACCTAAATGCATGTTTTACCCCCAATAATGTGATATCAGTTTTTAGGTTTTTATTTTATTGAGTTGTCATGTACTGAAACATAATGATATTTCCAGCAAATACATTTAGTATTCAACATCCTTTTCATTTGTTAGCAGATTTGTAGCAGAATTCATTCATTTTCTATACCGCTTATCCTCATTAGGTCTGCAGGTATGCTGGAGCCTATCCCAGTTGACTTTGGGCGAGAGGCGGGGTACACCCTGGACTGGTCGCCAGTCAATCGCAGGGCACATATAGACAAAGACATACAACCAGTCACACTCACATTCATACCTATGGACAATTTAGAGTCTCCAATTTAAACTAACATGCATGTTTTTGAAATGTGGGAGGAACCCGGAGTACCTGGAGAAAACCCACGCACGGAGAACATGCAAACTCCACACAGAGATGCCCGACGGAGATTCGAACCCAGAACCTCCTGACTGTGAGGCCAACATGCTACCCATTCATCCACCGTGCGGCCTGTAGCAGTATTATTTGTTAAAATGAATGTGACTTGTAATGAGTAACTGTTTTTATTTAAAGGGACTGTTTGCAAAAGTAATGGTTCTGCCTAGAGGGTATTACATTCAAAAAAGTGATCCAAGCATTATATCTTGACTTCTTCCTGCATTGGCCTTGTGAGCTAAGCCCCAGTTAACACACACACACACACACACGGAGAAGCCTTTGCTAAGCACTGGCGATAAAAGCGTAGTTGTCAGAGCAACCTTCTTGCACTTTTAAAACATTAGTCAAACATTTATCTTAATATTGCCTCCCTGGGATTGCTTTTTTTGTATGTGCATGCACTATAGGCATGTGTGTGTTTAAGTCATTAAAACAAAGCCCAGTCATTGAAACCAAGAACTTTCAACATCAAGTTTCTGTATTGTGTCGCGTCAATATTTGTTTGTTTACACTACAAGCAATTAAACGATTTGCAATATATTAGGTTATGATAGTCACGTTAACATGTTAAATTTGTACTTAAATAATGATGTGCTTAAACATTAGCTATACAACATATAATACATATATAATACACAACTCTATGTCTTGTCATGCCAGCGCTGCTTGATGCTAAAGAGGCAGCTAACCCAAACGTGTTGCAGACTTTTGGCAACACAGTTCATGGAAGCCCAGTTCCAACTGCAAGGAATAAGACAGGACATGAGAAAGTATTTCCACAGTTGTGGCCACGCTGACGAACTATTTTAGCGGTTTTGGAATAGTGACATTTTCATAAAATTGATAACCGACCCATGCCTAGTTTTCACTGATTTCATACTTCTGATAATTATCGTGTAAAGTCTTGACTTATGTTTGGAACATTCATCCTGTTCATGGCCATGGGTAAGCTGGAGTCTACCCCAGTGCTACCATAGACAAACTACAAATCACACAAATCAATATCTATAGGTCTCCAATTAAGATGGCATGTTTGTTTGAGGTTTGTGGGAAGAAAACCCATGCAAGCACAGGGGAGAACAAGCAAACTCCACACAGAAGTCAGAACCAGATTCCAACACAGAACTGTCCGGCTGTGCAAACAACACCACAAAACTAGGAAGAAACAAAATGTAAAGAAATGAGTAAAAAACCTTTGAGGTCCATTGAGTAAAACACACTAATCATTGTTTTACATGGCTTGGTGAGAAGTCTAAACATTGTTAGTTACAGTTAAACAGTTTACAATATTTTCTACTGTTTTACTTGCTCTATAGCCCTGATCAATCTATCCTCCCACCAGAGGATCCCACTCATCTCATTCCAATTTAAAAACTGATCTCCAGTTGTAGGAGAAGTGGCAACCAAAGGTCACTGGTGCTACTGAATCAAACTACGGAAATGAACAAGACATCATATATAAGTACGGTGGTCTGATTATTCTGCTGTGAGCGATACAACCCTGCTCTACTGGGCCCTCATCTCACAGTGATAAGGTGAGCACTGAAAGTGAAGAAGAAAAGTACACAACTTTATCATTTGTGCCAGGGGGAATTGCTCTCTTGGAAGATTCATCCATTAAAATAAATACTAGAATACATGGAATAAAACCAAAAAGGCGGGGTTCGACAGGAAGGGAAAGACAGTGATGTATGAAGCATGTTAAAACTCAACCGCACCCTCACAGATTCCTTTACCTCGCCTTAACTAACCAAAGTATCAGAAAAAACAAGTTCCAAATTGTCTCGCGCTTGCAACTTCCAAATTGATGTCACAGGGGATTTTATATCATGCTCTTGTACATAAAAAAACCTGGGAGCTAATGGAATTCAGACCTTGAAACATCAAAGTAATTGGCAATTTAAATATATTATTTTCACAAAAAAATCTAGTTAGCCCATTTTATTTATAGGTGGTTCACAAAAAACGTAATTGCAATAAACCTCACTGATACAGGTTTTCCAGCCATGTTCCAAGCCTCACCTGGATGAAGGGCACCCCAGAACGTTCAATGGCCACCACTCCTACAGTTTGGCTGAGCTCCAAGTCCAGAATGAGGATCTCTCTAGGGTACAGCAGCAACATGTGGTTCCTCTTGGATGGCAGGTAAGAAAGCTGCAGGCAGTCGTTCAACGTCACCGCCTCTGCACTACAAGACACAAAGTTGAGGAAGCACATTAAAGACATTTTGTGTGTTTTAACCATCTTCTTAAAGAAAAACTGCACTTCTTTTTGCATTTTGCCCATAGGCTACAATCCTCATGTGAGACATAAATACACAGCTAAAATGCATGTAATGGGAATCACCTATTCCTCCTATAAAGCCATCTGAATAAAACTCTAAAAAGTGCTAGAAACACTTAATTTTCATATAATTTGACATGCATATTAATCAAGCTACAACGACATTATTAACATTGTCAAACTAAGTTACTGCCGTACTGGCATCTTGCCACATCACACCGGCTAGTTACTATACCATCTTGTTTTTGGAAGCGTTTTCATAGCGGGCTTTCTAGGTATGTCCCATTATGTGCAGTAATGAGCTGCCTCTTTTTAACTTTTTATTATCTTTAGAAAGAGAAAGACGTGTGTTCATGTTCAAGATGTGTGTTCAAGTCTTACATAAGGATTGTGGACAAGTGCAGTTTCCCTATAAGGACAAACAAAACACATTAAGTAGCTGGTAGTAAGAGTACTTTTGGGTGATTAAGACAACATGTTCATAGTTAGTCATGTGTTCTTTATGTTCTGTTTACCTTAAACATATAATATTGTCCACATTGACAAAGACTAAACACTGACTCACAAACACTGATTTTTCCATCCATTTTCTTCCGCTTATCCGAGGTCGGGTCGCGGGGGGACAAGCCTAAGCAGGGAAGCCCAGACGTCCCTCTCCTCGGCCACTTTGTCCAGCTCTTCCCGGCGGATGCCGAGGCGTTCCCAGGCCCGGTGAGAGACATAGTCTCTCCAGCATGTCCCTTCCCTCACTAGTGAACAAGACCCCGAGGTATTTAAACTCCACCATATGAGGCAGGACCTCATCCCCGACCCGGAGATGGCACTCCAACCTTTTCCGGGCGAGAACCATGGACTCAGATTTGGAAGTGCTGATTCTCATCCCAGCCGCTTCACACTCCAAATCTTGTGGCCACCAAACTGAAACCCCTCAACGCCCTGGCTTCACATAGAAAATCTGTCCATGAAAGTAATGAACAGAATCGGTGACTGAGAGCAGCCCTGGCGGAGTCCAACTCTTACTGGAAACGGGTCCGACCTATTGCCGGCAATGCAAACCAAACTCTGACAGCGGTCACACAGGGAACAAACCGCCTGGATTAGGTGGTCCGATACCTCACATTCCAAGAGCACTCCCCGCTCCCACTGCCCGAGGAACACGGTCTAATGCCTTCTCCAAGTCCACAAAACACATGTAGACTGGTTGGGCAAACTCCATGCACCCTCAAGGACCCTGCCAAGAGTATAGAGCTGGTCCACAGTTCGACCACCAGGACAAAAACTACACTGCTCCTCCTGAATTCGAGATTCAACTATCCGGCAGCTTCTCCTCTCCAGAACCCCTGAATAGACCTTACCGGGAAGGCTGAGGAATTTGATTCCACAATAATTGGAACACACCTTCCTGAAAAGCGGGACCACCACCCAGGTCTGCCGGTCCAGGGGCACCGACCCCGATGTCCACCAAGACACGCCCACAGCATCCAGGGCCTTAAGGAACTCCAGGCAGAGCTCTCCAAGGAGCATTTTGACCACCTTAATAACCTCAGCCCCAGAGATAGGGGAACCCACCTCAGAGTCCCCGGGCACCGATTCCATGTTGGAAGACGTGTCGGTGGGATTGAGGACGTCTTCAAAGCATTCCCTCCACCGGTCCACAACATCTCGAGTCGAGTTCAGCAGCACACCGTCCCCACCATACACGGTGTTGACTGTGCACTGCTTCCCCCGCCGGAAACGGCGGATGGTGGTCCAGAATCTCTTTGAAGCCATTCGGAAGTCGTTTTTCATGGCCTCTCCGAACTCCTCCCATGTCCGGGTTTTTGCCTCAGCGACCGACCACCTTACGGCCACAGCTCCGATTGGCCGCATCTACAATAAAGGCACGAAACATCGCCCACTCGGACTCAATGTCAGCTGCCACCTTCGGAACGTGGTCAAAGCTCTCACGCATGTGGGAGTTGAAACTCCTTCTGACAAGGGCTATGCCAGACGTTCCCAGCAGAGCCTCACAATGTGTTTGGATCTACCAGGTCTGACCGCCATCCTCCCCCACCATCGGAACCAACTAATCACCAGGTGGTGATCGGTTGACAGCTCCGCCTCTCTCCTCACCCGAGTGTCCAAAACATGTGGCTAAAAGTCCGACGACACAACCACAAAGTCAATCATCGAACTGCGGCCCAGGGTGTCCTAGTGCCAAGTGCACATGTGGACACCCTTATGCTTGAACATGGTGTTCGTTATAGACAATCCGTGACGAGCACAGAAGAGCACAGAAGTCCAATAATAAGACACCCCTCGGGTTAAGATCAGGGGGGCCGTCCCTCCCAATCACACCTCTCCACGTCTCACTGTCGCAGCCAACATGAGCGTTGAAGTTACCCAGTAAAACAAAGAAATCCCCCGAGGGAGCACTCTCTACAAACAGTCAGGACCCGTTCCCCCACCTGAAGGTGTAGGGAAAGTACCCTCTCGCTTACTGGGTTAAACTCCAACATGCAGGCTTAGAGCCGGGGGGCAACAAGAATTGCCACCCCTGCCCGTCCCCTTTCATTGCCGGCAACACCAGAGTGGAATGAAGTCCAGCCCCTCTCGAGACGACTGGTTCCAGAGGCCTTGCTGTGCGTTGAGGTGAGTCCGACTACATCTAGCTGGAATTTCTCCACCTCATGCTCCAGCTCAGGCTCCTTCCCCGCCAGAGAGGTGACATTCCACGTACCGACGACTAGCTTCTGTAGCCGAGGATCGGACCGCCAAGATCTCCTCCTCCGGCCTCCACCCAGCTCACTTAGCACCCGACCTCTTTGGACCCTCCTACGAGTGGTGAGCTCATAGGAGGGGGGACCCACGTTACCTTTTCGGGCTGTGCCCGACCAGGCCCCATGGGTGCAGGCCCGGCCACCAGACGCTCGCCATCGTGCCCCATCTCCAGGCCTGGGTCCAGAGGGGGACCCCGGTGACCCGCGTCCGGGCGAGGGAAAACCAAGTCCAATGTTTTTAATCATCATCAGGGTCTTTTGAGCTCTCTCTGTCTGGTCCCTCCCCTAGGACCTGTTTGTCATGGGTGACCCTACCAAGGGCATGACAGCTCCCGACAACTTAGCTCCTAGGATCATTGGGACACGCAAACTCCTCCACCATGATAAGGTGGTGGCTCAGGGGAGGAGCAGATGGTGTTATTGTCAATTTATTAAGAAATGCCTTTCTACTGTATGTGCACGTGAACAATACAAATACAGTCAACGATGGACATCAAATTTTCAAAGTTTAACAATAATAATTGAGATCAACTTGATGTTTATTTATGTGTTTCCATACAACAAATAAAGTGAATTATGCCCAACCGTGGTATCACAGGACAGATGGCGGCAACTGGCCAAATTGGGTGCAATACCAGGTGGCTGATGACTTAAGCAGGTACGCTGTCAGCCAAGTGAACCATTTCATGCATGTTTTAAATTGGTTGGGTATTGATTAGGGATGTAACTCATTTAGCCAGCTTTATGTGATGAACTACAGCAGAGGACAACACCAGTGAGATTGTTACCCTCTGAGGAAGGCACGGTAGACAAAAATGACTCAAAAAAGGAACCTTTTGGAGTAGCTGAGGCCCACATGATTAGCATCTCAGTGATGCCTGTGGAGGAAGCAATTGGGCCTGAAAGATATGAGCCACCAAAGGCAGCATCAAAAAGAAAGTGCTAAAGACCTCTAAGTCTCAGATGCAAAGGCTTACAGAGCTCCGGAGAGGAAGACAAAAAAAAAACATGAACAGGAAAGAGGACAGAGTCAGAATATTTAGCTGTCCAATTCTAAAAACATCATACACTAGATCATATCTCTTCTGAAGCAACACAGCAGACCAAGTTTATAACGTTTATAAAGTATCTATCTATATTTGTATGTATCTAGTGCAGTGCTTCTCAAATAGTGGAGCGGTCCCCCTTGGGGGAAGGCGCAGGGAAGTGTCAGGGGGAGGCATGAGATACTGGCAGTACTTCCTCATACTCAACATACAAATTGACTCTTGAATGTGCTTAAATGCTTCACAGCGCCCCGTTTTGTTGAATTTTCCTGGTACAAAACAGACAAAAAATTTGACTTTCTCAATAGTATTTCAAATTGGGGGGGGGGGGGGGGGG
>QODF01000041.1:5656993-5694757 GCA_024372805.1 Oostethus manadensis
GGGGCAATTGAGAACCACTGAGCAGTGTCTTGTGTGTGGGGGACATTTATAGTTTGTGTGTGGATGCCTACCCAATCTAAAGGGATCTGTAACAAGCTCTACAGCTACGATTCAGTCAGGGGTGGTAATAAGTCTAATTATAGGGACAACTACAATAACTAAAGTGAAGAAGTCACAAGCCAGTGTAATCTGTAGTGGCGGTCCCGAGCCTGTAGTGTATAAATTGTGAGGGATGGATCAGGAAGGGCATCCGGTGTAAGACTTTGCCTAACAAATATGCCAATCATGAAAAAGCTTTCTACTCTCGATTGGTTGCGGGCCGTGTTAATGCTGGCACTGCTAACTGCCGGGGTACAAAAGGTGCTAATGTGCTAATGCTAATGTAGGTTGACAGCAAAGGCAGAGACGGAAAAGACATGTGAGAAAAGACAAAGTGAGATGAGGAAACGTAGCAGTGTAGCAGTGAGACTTTGGACTCAATTTAGATTCAATGACTTAAGATGGGCGATAGCTGACATGATGGAGAAAACAAAAATGTATATACTGATATATGAGATCAGATGGAAAGGCGGCAAGGCTAAAAGCATTGGAGGAGGTTATACGTTGATGGAGTAGACTGGAAGAGAAATGGAGTGGTTGTGATCCTAGTATAGTAAACAGTGCCATGGAGGTCAGGAGAGTGCTAGAGCTATGGTGATAAAGACTGAAATTGGGGGAGTAATGAAGAAAATTGTTAAAGCGCATGCTCTACAATTTGGTTGCAAGTTTAAAGAGAAAGATAATTTCTGGAGCTGGATGATGAACTGCTGAAGAGTATTCACAGAGATAAGAAAGCGGAAGTTGGTGCAGACTTCAATGGCCATGTTGACATCACACGCTTACCCG
This sequence comes from Oostethus manadensis, assembly GCA_024372805.1. Classification (NCBI taxonomy): domain Eukaryota; kingdom Metazoa; phylum Chordata; class Actinopteri; order Syngnathiformes; family Syngnathidae; genus Oostethus; species Oostethus manadensis. The sequence continues at coordinate 5,657,879 of QODF01000041.1, forward strand.
ACTCCAAAGAGCACAACGCGACCAAGACGCTGTCAAAAGAGCCAACATAGTGATTATGCTGGATCATAACGAAGGCTTTACTGTCAGATTATTTGCTGTCTGTTGACATTAATATGTATGACGACAGTTCTGAAGTCAGCACGTTACAGATGACAGAATTTCTTTCCGCTAACCACACACTATCACTATTACGAAAAGAAGGGTGAGAGAAGGCACAGTAAGATTTTCCATTTTTTTAAATTATAATTACATGTGACAAAGACATGAAATGGACATGATAAGAAAGATGGTTCTGGGTGTAGAGACAAAGATGGGGTGTTACTGTTATGTATAACGGTTTAAGGTGGGTGCAAAAAATGTTTCGCCATTCATTTATGTGATACACTTCAAGGGACCCTTTGTCATTTTTGCATTACTACATTTACTATACATTACTATACGTTACTACTTGGGTTATGTGTGGCAAAAACAATTGACTGACTTTACAGTAGTTGCCACAATTCTGCACATCTCCCTTGTTCTTAAAAATGGGCACCAGCACATTTATCCTCCATACCTCAGGCATCTTCTCATTATCTAAGATCTTGTTAAAAAACCCAGTCAGGAACTCTACTGCCACCTCTCCCAGACACTTCCATACCACCACAGGTATATCATCAGCCTTTCCATTCTTCATCCTCTTCAATGCCCTCCTCACTTCTACCTTACTAGTCTTTGCTACTTCCTGGTCCACAACAGTCACCTCTTTCACCCGTCGTTCTCTCATTTTCCTCATTCATCAACTCAAGTACTCTTTTCATCTTCCCATGACACTACTGGCACCTGTCAATACCCTTCCATCCCTGTCCATCACCCTAAACCTGCTGCACATCCTTCCCATCTCTGTCCCTCTGCCTTGCCAACCTGTATAGATCTTTCTCTCCCTCCTTGCCTCATCCAAGTCATCATAAGCCCCTTGTTTGGCCTTTGCCACCTTTACTTTCACCTTACGCTGCATCTCTCTGTACTCCTGTCTACTCTCTTCAGTCCTCTCAGTGTCCCACTTCTTCTTAGCTAACCTCTTACTCTGTATACACTCCTGCACCTCCTCATTCCACCACCAGGTCTCCTTATCTACTTTACTTGCAGATGACACACCAAGTACTCTCCTACCTATCTCCCTAATCACAGCAGCTGGACGTCCTGGCCACCCATAGACTTTTTCAACTCCTTCCTAAAAGTCATGCAACACTCTTCCTTTTTTTTACCACTATTTTCTCCTCTGCTCTGCCTTTACCCTCTTCATCTTCCTCACCACCAGAGTCATCCTACACACCACCATCCTATGCTGCCTGGCTACACTCTCACCTACCACTGATCTCCTTTAGCTCTGTTCTACACAAGATGTAGTCTACCTGTGTGCTTCTACCTCCACTCTTATAGGTCACCCTATGTTCCTGTCTCTTCTGGAAGAAAGTATTCACTACAGCCATTTCCATCCTTTTTGCAAAGTCGACCACCATCTGTCCGTTCCCCTACTGGATACCAAACTTTCTCATCACCTCGTCATCATCTCCGTTTCCTGCACCAACATGTCCATTGAAGTCTGCACCAATGACAACTCTCTCACTTCTGGGGATGTTCTGCATCACTTCATCCAGGTCTCACCAGAATTTGTCTTTCTCCTCCATCTCACATCCTACCTGTGGAGCATTCCCACTAACAACATTGAACATCACACCTTCGTTTTCTAGCTTCAGGCTCGTCACTCTGAGACTTTTTTGTTTTTTACTTTCAGGACATTGCTAGCAAACTCCTCCTTCAAAATCACCCCTACTCCATTTCTCTTCCTATCTACACCATGACAGAACAGCTTGAACCCTGCTCCTAAGCTTCTAGCCTTGTTACCTTTCCACCTGGTCTCCTGGATGAACAATATGTCTACCCTCCTCCTCTGCATCATGTCAACTAATTCTCTACTTTTTCCTGTCATAGTTCCAACATTCAACAAGTCCCTACTCTCAGTCCTAGACTCCTAGCATTCCTCTTCTCTCTCCTCCTACAGCCACACCTTCCTCCTCTCCTTCTTCAACCAAGAGTAATCCAATTTCCACCGGCACCATGTCGGTGAACAGCACCGGTGGTGGGCATTGTTAACCCGGGCCACGACCAATCCGGTATGGAAGTCATATGTTTGTTTCGCATGTTTTGATTTGGCAAAAGTTTTACGTTGGATGCACTTCCTGACGCAACTCTCTGTATTTATCTGGGCTTGGGACCAGCACAATAAGACAATGGCCCGTTGCGGCTACATTGTGTGTGTGTGTATATATATATATGTGTGTGTGGATATATACACACACGAACACACACATATACATACACACACAATATAAGATATACTATATATCTATATAGATAATATAATTATTTTATTTATATCGCATTGGATTCAGCAGCGATTTGCTGCAGCGGGGCGATTATACTGTATTTGTACCCTTTTTCTTTCACCTCATATTTGCTGCCAAATGCTGATACTATGTGGGAATGTATAAAGGTAAGAACTGATTACCTTATTGAGTGCTAATGTTCATATTTGTGGTACTCAGCCTCTCTGAAAAACCAACTAAAGGTGGATGGTGGTTTTGTATTCATTTAGTGCTTTACATTTTATGTTGTTCCTGTCATAGTTTTGCACAATTCCTACTAAATGAGATAAATGAGATGGCTAGAATGTACGTATTTTTGTTATAATACTAGTGTCAATGGCATAGCAATAGCTGGCACCCCAAACAGCTCACTACACAGTCAGACGCAGCTTTGAGCCTAAATTTTAGCTATCAGTTCAAAGCCAAGCAAGAGACGGCTCGCATCTAAAAACGCTCGTTAGTTAGGACACTTTATGCTAATGTCAACTGTATAAATGACAAAACAATACCTACTGTGTATAACTTCCCACTTCTCCCAGAGGCAACATACTTTGACAAAGCAACACAAATAAATTTGAAAGAGCCGTCCGCCAGGGCTTTGAAGCTAAACCTGCTATTCAAAATACCCTTGTGGGTATTTTGGGTACCCTTGTGTGGGCCAAAGGTCAAACACGACGTCTGCACATTAATTGCATGTCCAAAAAAAGTGTGCTGTTAAAGGACACTTCTGTTAACGCGTCCTTAACACGTTAACTTTGAGAGTCCTACTATATACTGTATATGCAAACAAGCAAAAAATCTCAAGCATTCTTGAGATAAAGACTTGTAAAAAGTTTGGACCCACTTTTTGAGCAGCAAGAGAAAGCGTGTCTGTTTGTGTGTCTTATTAGGCAATTAATAAACCAACATTTCACCTTAGTAATACTACAAAGCATTAGAAATCAATTTAGATATTGTGGATATAATATATATTATATACATTAAGGGAGTGGCCATTTAAAAATGTGTTTCTGTCAAGGACTCAATTTTTCATCATGGTACAGTCAAGTGAAGGACAAGGCTAACTTTTAAATCCATTTAAGTGGGTTAGAGAAAACTGGTGGCTCTTACGTGGGTTTTTCATTGGTGATTAGCACTTTGACCTTGTTGAGAGCCTTCTTGGCACCAGTTGGGGCTGGTGCAGCGGTGGGTGCAGGCTTGGTGTGGGCAGGACTTGCATGGGGACTTGCAATGTAAACCTTTTTCCCCGCACTTCCTGGTGGTTTTGAGTGAGAAAAGTCTGTGATGAAGACTATTCCTTCACTCGTCAGCACTGCAGACAAAATTGAAAAAAATAATTACTTTATAAAACAATATTCTCATAGTTTTAGCATGTTGGCCACAAAGTCAGAGGATCTGAACGATCCGGGTTCAAAACTCTGTCAGACAGCTCTGTGTGGAGTTCTCCCTGTGCGTGTGTAGGTTTTCTCCGGGTACTCCAGTTTCCTCCCACATTCCAAAAACATCCATGTTAGTTTAATGTTAGGTTAATTGCCCACTGTATATGTGCCCTGTGATTGACTGGCAGCTTTGATAGACTCCAGCATACCCTTGCGACCCTAGTGAGGACTAACTATACTATACACTTTAAGGAAAAAGCCACTAATTATTTCTAGAAAAAACTTTGTATTAGACATTACAGATAAAATATGACTCAGAACGGAATGGGGCACATACATGCCATGTTGGAGGGGTCAAACGGGTCAAAAGAAAAGGACAGGATGTTCTCAGCGTAGCTCTTCTTCCACAGCTTGGTCCCTGTGTCTCCATTCCACAAAACGATGTAGTTGGGAGGATGTACGACTAACAACAGATCACGGGACACATCCTGATTCCACAGCCACTCCAAATCTGAAAGAACAGAGGGGAAACCAGCAAGATTGGAAGGATTGAAGATGAATGGTTGATGTCTACAGCCGAGCTGACAGAATGACCGCAAAAGCATTGTAATGAAAACAAATACAACACAGTGTAAGAGGTAATACAAAATAGATGTCCTGCTCCAGGATAAAGAATCAATTCAGACAGCTATAAAAACAGCAATGTCCTCTTACCCTGGATGGGTTTAGAGTGCTCTTGGATCTCACAATGGGCAGTGCCACTAACGACATCCCATACTATGATCTTCCCAGAGGCATCTCCTGAGGCCAGCCGCAAACAGTAGGGCGAGCTCAAGTTATGGTAGTAGTTTTCTCTCGACCACTTCACCTGGAGGAAAAAACAACAATAAAGTCAAAAGCCTCTGATGCAAGTCATAATGGAATTTAACTACTTTTTAAATTTATTGGTGTCTAGAATGGCCACGTTGTGAAGCATGGGCCACATCTACTATACTGTAGATGTTGATGGGTGCATTATGATTTTAAGTAAAATACCATCACACACTCCCTTTTACAAGCAGCTCTAACCACAGGTGTACACATTGTTATTTGCAGGACATAGTTGAAAAGACAGAGATGAATGAGTAAAAGTTAAATAAAGAGATCTTTGTTTCTTTTAGACAGTATCAGAAGCTGAAAATGTGATAGTTCATCTTTTCAACAGTACCAGAAAATTCGTCAGAATATTTCAAGTAGAATTACTAAATATGAATTTATGTTCTGAGGAGCAACGGCAGAGTTGGAACGTGTTATGGTGAGTTGTTGGCACTCACTGCTTCGGTGTCTTGCTCTAGGACACTAAAGTACAATGTATGTATACATATGTATAATTTTCTATACAGAAAATCTCATATAAATTCAAATGTGTGCACCTAGCTAAGCATGTAACACACCAGGCAGGGGAGAGCACATGTTTTCCTAAAACAAAACACGAAAAATATTAATTGTCCCATATAATGGATGCTACAAAATCAAAACATTTCTAATGACCACAATGATCTATTTAAAAGAAATGCTTTGCATTAACTGCCTCCTGTGTAAATGTGGTGCTGAGAGGAAAAAGTCGAATTCATAAGCAGTGGATACCAGCTTTGTACTTAAAAAGACAAATTACGCAAAGCAGAGTGTTTTATTTTGTTATGACTGTTTTCTTTCTCTATGGTCGTCATTTTTTCTTTTATATCTATCATCCACCATGCCCTACCTTGTGACTGTGTGGTGAGGAACCACTAACTCTCCAGTGTGCTTATGATTAAAGAGTTTCGAAGTAAAGAATGGGAGCCTCAGGCACAGCCCAGCCTCTGATAATCACTGGAGAATTTATGGCCCCTTATTTAGTCTTCTGCAAAGCACACAAATAATGTACATACACACACATTCACAAACACTCACAGTCACCGCAGAGAAATATCCTTTCACAGAATCAATAATGTCAGACAACAGCAGCTTAGCTCAAGGTTAAACAATACTATAAGGATGGATAAATTGTACTGTGGTTGAATGTGTGTGCATCTTACCCGACAATAAAGCTATGCACAACCTTATACTACATTTACCACTCTGTTTAACAAACACGAAGAAAGTAGCCTGGAGTGCAAGAGAACAAGAATAGAGAGAAAAACACATTCCTAATTAAAATCTAAGCCTACTTTTAAATGACCCAACAGTAGTATAACATGACTTCCTTTAAGAAATGTATACACAGTATTTGTGGCCAGGTGATTAAAGAAGAGCTTACCTTGACCACATTTGCTTTGTGCCTTTCCAGCACTTGGATGGTCTGTGCTGTCTTTGGATCGATGATAAGAATGCTTGAGTGACATCCCTGAGCTATCAGTCCCTGCCAGCCCCTACAAACCAAAAAACAGAAACAAGGAGAGACTCTTTGTTGTTGAAACGGAATGAAAATTTAAAATAAAAGGCCGAGCTCTTTCTATTACAGACAGAATATATAACTCAGTAAAGTGGGGGACTGCATTACAAGGCCATACACTTAGACAAACTTTATTTGTTTCACAAAGAAAATTTCTTGGTTACAGTAGGTCAAATTGGCAAAGAAAAAATAAACACTCTTAATAAAAAATGCAATGCAATATGAATAAAATATAATAAAATATAAGATAAATAAAAAAAGAATATAAGATAATTTTTACAAATAGTGTATAAAAATATGGTAAATAAAAGTTAATTTACATTTAATACAAGGGAGGGCAGACAGTACAGTGCCGTAATAATTTAATGAATTATCTTTTACAGACAGGTGAGGTATTGTAGAGCTTGATGGCGTGTGGAATAAACTAAGTCCTCTAGCATTCACTGGAAGAATAGAGCTAGAGGAGTTAAAGAATGATCCTCCCTTATTGTTTGATGGAGTGGGTGGGTGGGGTTGTCCATGATGAAGAGTTAATGTCCTCCTGTCTCTCACTAACAAACTAGACAAAACACCTCCAAATAAGTGCTGATGACTTGTCCAGCTTACTGGATCATTCTGTCCAGCCGATTATGTCCTTTTTGCTGGTGCAGCTCCCCCCCAAAAAACACAACAAAGTACAGGGCACTAGCAACCACAGACTGGTAGATCTCCAGCAGCTTGCTGCACACATTTAGGGCTAAGCTTCCTTTGGAAGACAGCATTGCTGCAGTTCTTCCAGTCCAGTCTTATTGTTTATGTGGAGTCCCAAGTACTTGTAGCGGTCCACTACTGCCACCTCCCTGGCGATGAGCTCAATTGGAGTCGCCATCCTCCTGAACAGCTCTTTGGTCTTATCCACATTAAGGAGCATGTGGTTTGCCTGGGACCAATCTACAAAGTGAGCAAGCACTGTCTTGTACTCCACCTCCTGTCCATCTCTGATACACCCAACCACTGCAGTCATCACGTCTGCAGGTGGCAGGAACCAGAGCTGTACTGAAAATCAGTCCTCTGTGGTGCCCCTACACTAATGACCATAGTATCAGACAGGAGCTCCCCAGTCGCACAAACTGGGGTCTATCATACAAATAATCAGTAACCCAAGAGACAACGGATGAGCGGACATCTATCCTGACCAGCTTCTTCAGCCCAACAGAAACGGCTGGATGGTGGTAAAGGCAATGGAGAAATCAAAGATCATGATCCTCAGAATGTCCCTTCCACCATCCAAAAGAGAGTGTGCACGACTCAGCAGGTAGATGACCAACATGAGGTTGATATGCAATTTGTATAGGGTCCAGGGAAGCCGCTACCAGAGGTCTCAGCTGAGCCAGCAACGAGTCTCTCCAGGACCTTCATGATCTGTGATGTTAGGGCAATTGGTATGAAGTCGTGGAGACCAGATGGAATGGGCTTCTTGGGCAGCAGCACTATGCAGGTTGATTTCCATAGTACCGGTCAGGGATGTACAAAAGTCAAAAATGAACTGAAAATGACCTCTAAATTCGACTAAAATTTCAGGAAGTAGAATCTAAATTTCAATGAAATTCATGACGCATAAATACTTAAGGTGTCTGTAACAAAAACGTTACAGTATACATTTAAAACATTCATTTTATAAAAAATATCACTGTATGTACTTGATGCAAGAATTAAATTAGACTGTTGCAATGGTGACAAGCAGATTATTATCAAAAATCTCCTTGCTGCTAAAGTTGAGTCACTATAAGAAAACAATAAAGCATGGTGGTGCAAACATCATGATATGAGGATGTTTTCCCTACTATGGTGTTGGCCTATTTATTGCATACCAGAGATCATAGATCAGTTATGCTGAAGAGCAAATACCCTTAAAATGAGTGTTTCAACAAGACAACTACAAACACACTAGCAGCATCTTGATTCCAGACCAACAAAATAAAAGGTATGTAGTGGCAAGATCAATCCCCTGCACTTAATCAGACCAAAAACTTGTGGGGTGACATAAAAATGCTGTTTCTGAGAGACCAGTGATGCAGAGGAGTTGTCAAATCATCCCTGGCTTGAACACCTTTTAACAGGTGCCAGACGTCGGTCGGCTCCATACTCCAATGCAGATATGAAGCAAGTCTCGCAAACAGTGGTAATACATCATTAGATTAGTTTAGTGATTCATAGAAAATTTGAAAAAAATAATTTCACTTTATAAAGAAAAATGTGGACACTGCTATTTTTAAAACAGTTCAATATGATTTATTCTTCAATTTCTATAAAATAACTAAAATAATGTATACATTATCCTTAATGTTTAGATTCAAAATATAAATGTGCAGTGTTCTTAATGCATGGATAAATATACATTTAAGAAATTTGAACTTTACACGCATTTTTAAACAGCTAAAATTAAACTGCTATTGAGTTTAAGAGATATTATTAAACTGCTATTATTTTGAACACACCTGTATGTATAATTTTACAGTTCAAGCATACGCTATAAGTACGTATTTATAAACTTAACCAATAAAGAATTTGTTAATGAGAAAACAATTGGTGCAAATCAATGGAAGCTTTTAATGGAAAAATAAAGTAAAGGGATATGCTGAAAATAATTAATATGAAGTACAATGATGATGATGATAAAATAATGGTTTATGGGGGTTTTCTGTAAAAGTGGCTCAAACAACCCAGGCTTTGTGGTCAAGATGCAGCTCAACAAAACTTAAATTACCCGGTCCGGTTCTCGGTTTTGTGCCAAGCCCGTTACCCGACACGTCTTATTTAACTTTCACTTTTTTTCTTATTATGGCAAGAATGAACAATAGCCTGTACAATTTGTAGTCATGATGCCTGTATTTAATGACGATGAGCACACTGAGTGGAGATGTGCTTTGTAAATAAAGTGAAATTTAAACGTTGGCAGTGTTCTCAGCAACTTTGCCATTAAATTAACAGTTTTGTAATGTTCTCGGTTCAGGTTCTGCTAGTTGTTGAAAAAAGTTATATAAATAAGTCAATAAATAACACAAAAAAATGCAATTAGTCATTTTCTTTTAAAATTTCAGATGCAGCAGCGGCACAGCACAGCTGCGGCAGTCAGCCTTTCCATGCAACCCACCACCACAGCTTTAAAAAATCCTATGGGAAACCCTGAGGCCATATTATTCTATCCATCCATCCATCTTCTACGCCACTTATACTCACTAGGGTTGCAGCTAACTTTGGGCGAGAGGCGGGGTACACCCTGGACTGGTCGCCAGCTATACGCAGGGTACATATAGACAATCATTCACACTCACATTCATACCTACTTCAACGCAAAAATTAATCAATCCCAACCAGTGTATGTAAAACGATGATCCATTTAATCATGGCCATATAAAAGTGCATATAAAAATCTATAACTAATAAGTGCTAGGTTGATTCATACGTTACATCAGTATGCTCGAGACATGCTGTACCTTACAATGGCCACTAGGTAGAAGTGTTGACATATTTTGTGGCGACTGTTCTTTGTGACGTTTTCCTTTTGTTAAAATTGATTGATTGAAAAGTTTATTGATGCTTAAGATTTCTTTCTCTCTCTTCACCAGAGGCTGGATGACAAGGGGTTTCACTCTGCACGTGCGCACTGATTCTATGGTGGAATGAATGGACATAGTAAACCCTCCTGTCAGCTATTCAGCCTCTTTGTCCCAGTACATGGATGCAGGGTTACTAATGGGTGCATACACAGAGCTAGCAGCAAGTTAGCAAGCAAATACTAATATGAGTGAAGGAACAAAAGCGATGGTTTCTACGATGAATGCCACAGGCCCAGTGTGTAGTCAACGCTTACTGAGGTATTTGCTCGGCAAAGTAAATATGAACGCTCCCGATACACCGCAAAAGAAATGCAACCTTTCAAAATGGTTAAAAAGCCAACATTTGGGGAAAAGTTAGAAATGTTTGACAGACAGTACAAATTATGTTGTAAGGTAAACTGAATCCAAGACAAAATCGCAGAATTGGCAATAAAAACTGAATTTACCGTTAACGGCGAACTCTAGCGGAAAATGACAAAATGTGAGAGAAGTAACTTTCGTGTGGGTAAGCATTTCCCCAGAAGACGGTTCAATCGTGGTGAAATCTCATTACAGTTTAAGTTGAATTGGCAATAAATACCGGCAAAGGTTCGCGGAACCTCCTCTTAGCTCCACTAGCGGAGAATAAACGGAAGCCAGCCAGATTGGCTTAGTTTAACTCTCTGGTGCGAGTGTGTGTGTGACTCGGAATGCATGAGTATATTATCACTGCATTGTGTTTTACTGCTTTAATAACAAAGCATTTTACAATGCTCGACGATGACTTGCAGGTTCTGAGTGAAAAAACATTTATTTTTGCAACCAGCTCGTCTTGGCCATAACGAGAAATTCTCACACACATACTTCCAAACTTTTGCCACATGTCGTCTAACCGTGTAGAAAAATCTTCCTTAATCACAAACACGAGGATTACAGTTTGTAGAAGATTTTGTAGCAATGTGTGCAGAGGCTGACATCCCATTAGAAAAGTCAGCCAAGCTACACCCACTTATCAATTACTGGACTAAATTGTCAGGGGTCAGGTGCAAACAAAGCTGGGTGGCGGCCGGAGGCAGTGGCCTTGGCGGTCCGATCCTCGGCTACAAAAGCTAGTTGTCGTACGTGGAATTGCACCTCTCTGGCGGGGAAGGAGCCTGAGCTGGTGCGTGAGGTGGAGAAATTCCGGCTAGATATAATCGGACTCACCTCAAAGCACGGCAAGGGCTCTGGAACCAGTCCTCTCGAGAGGGGCTGGACTTCATTCCACTCTGGTGTTGCCAGCAATGAGAGGCGACGAGCAGGGTTGGCAATTCTTGTTGCCCCCCGGCTCCAAGCCTGCACGTTGGAGTTTAACCCAGTAAACGAGAGGGTAGTTTCCCTACGCCTTCGGGTGGCGGGACGGGTCCTGATTGTTGTTTGCGCTTATGCGCCAAATGGCAGTTCAGAATACCCGCCCTTTTTGGAGTCCTTAGGGGAAGTACTGGAGAGTGCTCCCTCGCGGGATTCCCTTGTTCTGCTGGGTAACTTCAACGCTCATGTTGGCAACGACGGTGAGACCTGGAGAGGTGTGATTGGGAGGAACGGCCCCCCTGATCTTAACCCGAGCGGTGTCTTGTTATTGGACTTCTGTGCTCCTCACGGATTGTTTATAACGAACACCATGTTCAAGCATAAGGGTGTCCACATGTGCACTTGGCACCAGAAAACCCTGGCCCGCAGTTCGATGATTGACTTTGTGGTTGTGTCGTCGGACTTGCGACCACATGTTTTGGACACTTGGGTGAGGAGAGAGGCGGAGCTGTCAACTGATCACCACCTGGTGGTGAGTTGGTTCTGATGGTGGGGGAGGATGCCGGTCAGACCTGGCAGACCCAAACACATTGTGAGGGTCTGCTGCAATCGCCTGGCAGAGTCCCCTGTCAGAAGGAGTTTCAACTCCCACCTGCGGGAGAGCTTTGAACATGTTCCGAGGGAGGCAGCGAACATTGAATCCGAGTGGGCGATGTTTTGTGCCTCCATTGTCGATGCGGCTGATCGGAACTGTGGCTGTAAAGTGGTCGGTGCCTGTCGTGGCGGTAATCCCAGAACTTGACGGTGGACACCAGTGGTGAGGGATGCCGTCAAGCTGAAGAAAGAGTCCTATCAGGCCGTCAAGGCCCATGGGACTCTGGAAGCAGCTGACAGGTACCGGAAGGAAAACTCTGCAGCATTGCGTGGACGTCAGGGTCGGTGCCCCTGGACTGGCAGACCGGGGTGGTGGTCCCGCTTTTCAAGAAGGGGGACCGGAGGGTGTGTTCTAACTATAGTGGGATCACACTCCTCAGCCTTCCCGGTAAGGTCTATTCAGGGGTTCTGGAGAGGAGGATCCGCCGGATAGTCGAATCTCGGATTCAGGAGGAGCAGTGTGGTTTTCTGGTCGTGGAACTGTGAACCAACTCTATACTCTCGGCAGGGCCCTTGAGGGTGCATGGGAGTCTACAACCAGTCTAAATGTGTTTGTGGACTTGGAGAAGGCATTCGACCGTGTTCCTCGGGGAATACCGTGGGGAGTGCTCCGGGAATATGGGGTATCGGACCACCTAATCCAGGCGGTTCGTTCCCTGTATGACCGGTGTCAGAGTTTGGTTCGCATTGCCGGGAATAAGTCGGACCCGTTTCCAGTGAGGGTTGGACTCCGCCAGGCCTGCCTTTTGTCACCGATTCTGTTCACTACTTTCATGGACAAAATTTCTAGGCGCAAGCCAGGGCGTTGAGGGATTCCAGTTTGGTGGCCGCAGGATTCAATCTCTACTTTTTGCAGATGATGTGGTCCTGTTGGCTTCATCGAGCAGTGACCTTCAACTCTCACTGGATCGGTTCGCAGCTGAGTGTGAAGCGGCTGGAATGAGAATCAGCACCTCCAAGTCCGAGCCCATGGTTCTCGCCCGGGAAAGGGTGGAGTGCCATCTCCGGGTCGGGGATGAGGTCCTGCCTCAAGTGGAGGAGTTTAAGTACCTCGGGGTCTTGTTCACGAGTGATGGAAGGATGGAACGCGAGATAAACAGGCGGATTGGTGCGGCGTCTGCAGTGATGCGGACTCTGCACCAATCTGTCGTGGTGAAAAGAGAGCTGAGCCAAAAGGCAAAACTCTCGATGTGTCGATCTACGTTCCTACCCTCACCTATGGTCATGAGCTTTGGGTAGTGACCGAAAGGACAAGATCGCGGGTAAAAGCAGCCAAAATGAATTTTCAGGGTGGCTGGGCTCTCCCTTAGAGATAGGGTGAGAAGCACTGTCATCCGGGAGAGACTCGGAGTAGAACCGCTGCTCCTCCGCATTGAGAGGAGTCAGATGAGATGGCTCGAGCATCTGGTTAGGATGCCTCCCGAACGCCTTTCTGGGGAGGTGTTCGGGGCACGTCCAACCGGTAGGAGGCCTCAGGGAAGACCCAGGACACGTTGGAGAGACTATGTCTCTCAGCTGGCCTGGGAACACCTTGGCATCCGCTGGGAAGAGATAGACGAAGTGGCCGGGGAGAGGGACCTCTGGGCTTTCCTGCTTAGGTTGCTGCCCCCGCGACCCGACCTCGGATAAGCGGAAGAAAATGGAGGGATGGAAGGAGTGGGAAGTAGACAAGCTTATTTACACCCACCCCCAAGCCAGTTATATTAACACAATATGCAACCTGTTACATTATAATACATAATCAAGATTTTACACCTACACACACGTGCAATATGCATTATTTAAATCAATTTTGGTATGCAAGGGATAGAGGTGCACAAGGGGGAAAAGAAAGAGAAAAAAACAGAGCTAATTGTGAGTTAAGATCAATTCAGTTATATGAGTGGACAGACTTCCTTTATCACTGTCAATGTCAATACAGTAAAGTATACAACTTTTTTAGGGTTACTACGACAAACTGATAGTTTTAGGGAAATCTAAAATAAATGGAAAATGTTAACAAATTGAGCAACATTGGATTTTTACAATGGTAAATGTAACAGCACTAAAGGAAATTAAGATTGTTTGGAAAACAACAAAATTGCAATGCATCATAATGGTGACAAAAAACATGTTTACCTAAAAAATATAACTATTTTTATGATTAATGAGAAAATGGTCTCAAAACATGTTGTCAATAATATTGATTACCGACAATAATATGCCGGACAATTATCGTCCAACAAAATGTACTATCGTGATTGGCCTGCTGGGGCTCAATGACATAATGCCTAAAAGAAGTCTGAAAGTTGGAAGTGTTTATGATTGCATCCACACTGACGAAAGCCTACACAGCTGAAAAAAAGCATGACAATGCTTCATCTTAGTGATATTTGGATTTATTTAACATGCTGTAGGACTGGGTTGTTTTACCATGTTTTCTCAACTGGTCTTCACTGTGGATCATAGTATGTCCAATGACTTGGAAATGTGGTTCTACGTGAGTGACTTCAATTGGCTGTCTTATTATACAAAAAGACATACAAGTGATGTTATTCCTTTTAAATATCACATAGCATCATGGGTGGAACAGTCCACTACTACAGTTCTTAAGCAACATGGCAAAAAATATATATAATGTCATATATATAGTGTAATAACGACCGCCTCTTGTTACTTTTCTCAATCAGAACCACCGCCTCTTGTTACTTTTCTCAATCAGAACCAGGCTTCAAAAATACGGCCGGGCCAGGGAAATTAAAATCACATGACACGAGATGCCTTCCATGATTTTTCATAAACAATGGCAAAATTCCACAATGTCAATATCTAATGAGGCATGTACCCAACATACACTAAAAAAAGAACGAATTAAGATAAATTCCCACATACCGGGGGGTGTCGCGATATGTAAACATGCAGGTTCATTCAAAAACAAGCTACCAACACATGCTAACGGAACAGCTGCAGTACTCACCAATCTACTGCGGTTTTATTTTGCAAATTGAGAGTTCCGGTCAACGTCCGAGCCGCGAGTTTGATGTTGACCGTGTAAGGAATCATTGTTAGTGATCAGTCCTTGGACTTCATTCACGTTGCTTGGTCGAGAGCTTCGACAATGAGTTAGCTTCTGGCTGGATGGGCTCTGTTTTGGATGGTAACAGGAAGTGAAACTGTGTTTTGAAAATAGGGTCGTGCGGGAACACAATGCAGCATATGGTTCCGCTTCCACATTTACGTTGCACTAGAGGTGGGTAATAGTGCACGTTTCGGTATCCATCCAATATCAAGTAAATAATCTTTACTTTGACATTTTTAAAGATTATTATTTTAAGGATATTTCTTTTCCACGATTATAATCACGATAAAACGCAGGACAAATCTTTTGGTAAAAATAAAATCTATTAACGATTTAACAATATATACAATAATACAACAGTATAAGACCATGTAACAATAACATTTATTACTTATAATTACATCAAAACATATCTTAATAATCTCCAGATACCAAGTTGCAAATGTGCCCACACGGACCACCAAAATACACAGGATGAGGCGCGACATCGCCATATTATTACATATACCAACATATCTCTTTTATCTATCACTAAATGATGTCATTGCAGCATAATTGCATGCGTGTGCCGCGCACTACAGCTATCACAGTTTGTGAGTGTGCTTGAACTATTGAAATCCAGTGCTGTAATAGTGCTACAGCTATCACAATACCTAACTATAGTGGAACCCCGGAATACGAGATTAACTCGTTCCAAAAGGATTTTTGTAAACCAAATTTTTTTGTAACCCGAACAACATTTAACATGTAAATTGCCTAATTTGTTCCACTGACCAAGAAGACCCCTCATACAATGAAAAAAAAAACACTGTTCTGCACATTTAATACTGTATAAATAAAAAGTATTGTAATACAAATGTAATGTAATAATAAAACCTGAAACATAATGTATATTGAGTTAAAATTCTAGAGGTTTCTCACCTTTAATACTCAAAAGGCAGTACAGTAAAGCATGTTTGCTGGCAGCGATAAACCAAATCAGAGAACATTACGTAATACGGTACGTATGTATACTTACCTCCGCCAAGCTTCCAGTAGGTATACTACCGGTATGCTGCAAATAAACATTTTTGCAGAGTGCCAGGCGAGTTATGCCACCATATGTGGATGGATTGTGGATGTCTGGGCTAAGGTATCTCCTTTACCTGTTGTCCGAGCTTTCGCGAAACCTGGCATCGTTGCTGAACAGCCGACTGACAACGAGACTGATGACCAACAATCATGACAGGGAACCCAGCATGTTTGATGGCAAAATTGCCCAGCTGTTCAAGTCAAATGCAGAAGATGAGGAATGTGATGGATTTGTGGGAGATGAGTGATTAAAAATGATTTTTTAAAAGAGTGTATTGTTAAATAGTAGAATAAAGTAAAACAAAACTCACTGTTTTGCTTCCGTTGCCGTTTTTTTCTAGACCGTATGTTTTAGCATGGGTCTTAAAATACGGTAAGTCAGAAAAATTCTGAAAAAATAACTTATGGCAAGATTGAAAAACTTTTGTAAAGCGAACAAATTTTTGCAAGACAAAGAAAAAAATCAGAAAGGTATTTTCATATCCCGGATTTTTTGTATCTCAGGGCATTCGTATCTCAGGGTTCCACTGTACTTGGTTACAGTATAACTTACTTTACTGTTTTCATAATCATAACAACTAAAAAGTTACAGTACAATTATCAAAAAAAATGCTCTTGGGAAATTAAAGTTTATTGCTTTTGATTTAGTGTACTATGATGCCATGTATTATCACTACATTCATGAAAAAATGGTTTCAAAATAATGTTGATAAAAACATAATTTATCAGATCATGCCCTTCATACTGAGGGGTTTGTGTCAGGAAGAGCATCCGATGTAAAACATTTGCCAAATCAAATCATGCGAATCAAACTGAAAAATGTATTCGCTGTGGCGACCCCTGAAGGGATAAACAAGAATAAGCTGAAAGGAAAACAGGAGTTCGGTGAGGCTATGGAGCATGACTTTTAGTTGGCCTCGAAGAGGTTCTGGCAAACAGTGCGACACCTCAGAAAGGGGAATCAGTCCCCAGTTCACGCTGTTAACAGTGCGGACAGGGGCTTGCTGACCTCGACTGAGGACTGAGTTGGTCGGTGGAAGGAATACTTTGAGGCCCTTCTCAATCCCACTGACATGCCTTCCGTAGAGGAAGCAGAGTCTGAGGACACGTACGTGGACAGTTCTATCACCGTAGCTGAGGTATTAGGTGTAGTTAAAACACTCCCCAAAGCCAAGGCTCCGGGGGTGGACGAGTTTCGCCCTGAATTTCTCATGGCTCTGGATGTTGGGAGGACTGTCTTGGTTGACACGCCTCTTCAACATCACATGAAAGTCGGGAACAGTACCTCTGGACTGGCAGACTGGGGTGGTGGTCTCCATTTTTAAAAAGGGGGACCAGAGGGTGTGTTCCAACTATAGGGGGATCACACTCCTCAGCCTCCCTGGGAAAGTCTACTCCAGGGTGCTGGAGAGAAGGGTACGACCGTTAGTCGAACCTTGATTACAGGATTTCCACTGTGGTTTTCATCCTGGCCGCGGAACACTGGCCCAGCTCTACACCCTTGCAAGGGTACTAGAGGGTAGTGGGAGTTTGCCCAACCGGTCTACATGTGCTTTGTAGACTTGGAAAAGGCATTCGACCATGTCCCTCGTGGGGTCCTGTGGGGTGTGTTCCGGGAGTACGGGATCGCTACTACATGCCATTTGGTCCTTGTAAAATTGAAGCAGGACTCTGGTCCGCATTGCCAGCAGTAAGTCGAGCTTGTTTCCGGTGAACGTTGGCCTCCGCCAAGGCTGCCCTTTATCACCAATTCTGTTCATGACCTTCATGGACAGAATTTCTAGGCGCAGTCAAGGCGTTGAGGGAGTCCAGCTTGGTGACCTTAGGATCTCGTCTCTGCTATTTGCAGAAGATGTGGTCCTTATGGCCTCATCAGGCTGTGACCTTCAGCGTTTACTGGAGCGGTTTGCAGCTGAGTGTGAAGCTTCTGGGATGAGACTTGGCACCTCCAAATCCGAGGCCATGGTTCTCAGTCGGAAACGGGTGGAATGTACCCTCCGGATCTGGAGTGAGGTCTTGCCTCAGGTGGAGGAGTTCAAGTATCTTGGGGTCTTGTTCACGAGTGAGGGACGGTTGGAGAGCGAGGTCGATAGACGGATCGGTGCAGCATCACCAGTAATGCGGTTGTTGTACAGGACAGTCGTAGTGAAGAGAGAGCTGAGCCAGAAGCCAAAGATCAACCTACATTCCCACCCTCACCTACGGTCATGAGTTATGGGTCATGACCGAAAGAACGAGATTGCGGACACAAGTTTCCTCCGTAGGGTGGCTGGACTCACCCTAAGAGATAGGGTGAGGAGCTCGGCCATCCGGGAGGAGCTCAGAGTGGAGCCGCTGCTCCTTCACATCAAGAGGAGCCAGTTGAGGTGGCTCGGGCATCTAGTCCAATTGCCTCCCGGACGCCTCCCTGGTGAGGTGTTTCGGGCATGCCCAGCCGGGAGAAGGCCCCGGGTAAGATCTAAAAGATTCTCAATAGTTTTTGTGGCCCCCACATGCTTGTACGCATGCCTGACAATGTCGGGGCATGCTCCTAATGAGACGACAAATGGTGACTTGGGGGATCGCCTCGCAGATCTGGACCAGGGCATCACTGCGCTCCTAGACAGTCTGAGGAGCAACCTGGCGGCGTCGGATGGACCTAAACATAATGTCCCAGAGGTGTTCTATTGGGTTTAGGTCAGGTGAATGTGGGGGTCAGTCAATGGTATCAATTGCTTCATCCTCAAGGAACAGCCTGCATACTCTAGCCACATGAGGTCGGGCATTGTCGTGAACTAGGAGGTACCAAGGTCCCACTGCACCAGCGTAGGTTCTGACAATGGGTCCAAGGATTTCATCCTGATACCTAACAGCAGTCAGGGTGCCATTATCTAACCTGTAGAGGTCTGTGCGTCCTTCCAGGGACATGCCTACCCAGACCATCATTGTCTCACCACCAAACCGGTCATGCTGAATGATGTTTCAGGCAGCATAACGTTCTCCACGGCATCTCCAGACCCTTTCAAGCCTGTCGCATGTGCTCAGGTTGAACTTGCTCTCAGTGGTGAAGACCCCAGTGCGCCAGTGGCGTAGTTACCAATCCTGGTGGTCTATGGCAAATGCCAATCGAGCTCTACAGTGCTGGGCAGTGAGCACAGGGCCTACTACATGGCGTCGGGCCCTGATGCTTGTGTTATGCATTTAGAGTATTTAATCCATTCAGCTGTTATGATGCTGGACAAGACAAAAAAAAAAGAGTATTTAATCTTACAGACTTTATTAATATTAATGGTAAATGGTTTCAATCCCAACACTACGAAAACCTGGCAAAAGTATGTGCGAGAGAGTGAAGATTCCGCCCAAAAAGAGGCGTATCTTTGCTTGTATGTATTTTTGTACTTTGGATACTGCTGTGTTTACTGTTTGTTATACTGTACTTTCCCTTTTAATTTGGTATCAAACTAATATGCGGACTTTAATCATAGCAGTTGCAAGTGGTCAAAAGTGAAGGTCAAGTTCAACCCATCCAAATGGAAGGATCCGACTGAAATACAAGATATGTAGAATGAATGCTCCTCTATTTGTCAGTGCTCATGTAAAACTTTTATCAAAATTTGACCATGGAAAATAGACATTTTTTAACCAGAGTTTCTTATTTACTATAAAATTAATTAACCAAATAATCATTTTCAATATTGTAAATTAATCCAGATTAAAAAATGTTAAGTGTGCAGGAGTAGGGGCCATGTGGCTTCAGGTTAAAAGTCTGAGGGGGTACGCGACGTGACAAATTTTGGAACCACTGGACTACATAAAGTGGGAGGTTTTGTTCTCCATTTTCATTTGTGTGAATCAAAAATGTCTTCAAATTCTAATGGGGCTCTAGACCTCTTGAGAATTGTCTCTCCTAGACAGTGCCTCTGATATGTTGGCCAAACAGTTCCATTGTTAAAAAATCATTGTCATTTGTAAACGGGTCGGTTAAGTGTTGTACCGAGGCGTGAGCCGATCGTAAGCGAGAGAGTGGCGCTGACATCATGATGGGAATGCCATGCTGTGAAGCCTGTCGGTTGGTGCGTATGCAACAATAACTGCCATTTTGCCATGCTGAAATGGGCAGACAGTAGTCACTCACTTGTGTCCAGCCGATGAGTGACTTGATGAATTTTGGCATAGCAAGTGCTACACCATAGAGCCCCGTTTGTGTCTCAGGCCCAGTCCAAATGTAGTAGCGGTCGCCTGCTGTTGTTTCAATACTGCCTTGCCATTGTGATTCACAGAGTCCCTCCAGGGTGATGTTATAAAGGGAGAGCTTTCGGGACAGCAGAGGTAGTGCTCGTAACATTTCCTCAAGGTTGGCAGGTCTCTACTTTGTTCAAGCTAATTTGCACTCCATGATTATGTGCAGAAAAGTGTGCTGTGCCTTGTAAAAAATATTTTCTCACAAAACTCAAAAGTGAATGTTTGTTGATCTTGTTTTTCCAGCATGTTTTTGTGCATTCTTTTATAAATGCAAAATCGACAATTAATTCTATGTATTATAGACTTTTATTGGTTCAAACTTTCTGTCTGGTAGTGCATCATATGCTAATGTTCGCAAACCTTTGATATGTAAAGCTTCAAAGCAATATTGTTGAGTGTTTTGCCTACTTGGCAATACATTTTAGCATTACATATAATATAAGCTTCAGCATACCCCCTCAAATTTAGTGAAAATAAGGGGCATAGAAAATGGATGGATGGATATTCTATCATCATTGAAAGTCAGTCATTAATCTTTGTATTTCATACAATAAAACTTACAAAACATCTCAAGTCTTATGTGAGATGTCATCATCATCATCATCAATGGCACACACATTTCTCTGAAAAAAAAATTCAGCCATCGTGTGTATTTTTGACTTTTTTAAAAACAGATCCACTGATAAGCTGAAGGACTCCCCCGTGCCCCCGTATGGGACTCATGCCATTGCTGGTTGCCATCTTCTTGAACTTTGTGTGAGATGAATTCCCCCGGCAAGCAAACAGCAGTGAAAACAAACAAGGCAGAAGCAGTGAGGCCATAAAATTCAAACAGATTACTCCAAAAGCACAACACGTTCCGCTTAATGTTTACTCTCCCATTTGAGACAACTGAAAAAAATATATCTGTATCAATAAATGAACCATTCTTGACCATCAAACACATTCACAGCTCTATTCAGTATTTTACACAAGTTCACATTATGTTGCTGGAGTGCATAGCAGAATGAGTTATGGTAAGCCTGGTTTGTTTTGATCATTCAAGCAATTATTGAGCATCTGTCATTTCAATGCCATTTTTAATGACACCTAAAATAGTAATACAGTTAAGGAATGACAATGCTTTTGTCCGATCTGTTGCAATGAAAGTGAATCATTTCTTGCCCAGGTTTACTAATCCACACTGGTAAAAAAAATGCATTATGGCCAAATCTAATTTAGTTGGTATAAATTCTTACATTCTTACATGCCCTGAAAAGGTATTTATAATGATAGTGTGTATAATGAACATAATTTTACAAATGCTCATCATGGCAGACACATATTAACATCACACGTTTGACCAGAGATCAGACCAAAATGACCCATCCACCCAAGCAATTTTCATGAAGAGAGCAAATAAAGGCTATGTAGTTGTATAATACTTCAACTGAGGCATACAAGTATTCAAACAACATTCATGATGCAGCCTTGGCGAGCTTTTTGCAAGATGTCAGTACCTTTGAAATTGCTCAGGAAAAAGAAGCCCAACAGAATTATATGAGCATAACCTTCATAAAATGTAATTACTTAATTACCAAGTTATAATTAGAAAAATACAGTACATTTTTGGTGCTCCCATCACTCCATCATAAAATGCTTTAGACGCCCCCATACACTGTAATACTGAGCTCTCCACATGCTTTAAAAGAATTAGTTTTCAATGTTCCAAAAGACACTTGTAATGTACTTTATATAAGAGGATTTTTTCAGCATTAAGATGGATTGAAATCTCTAAGTGGTCATAGATGATGGAATCCCGGTAGCAATCGGTGCCTCATTTCAGTGCTAAATTAATGCTGACTCGGCCACCTGCAAGTGCTTTAAGGTGATGTAAATACCTATAAATACCTGAGAGTGCATCTGGATGATAAACTGGACTGGACGGCCAACATGGATGCTCTGTGCAGGAAAGGACAGATCCGTCTGTACTTCCTCAGAAGGCTGGCATCCTTCAACATATGCAAGAAGCTGATACAGATCTTCTACCAGACTGTGGTAGCTAGTGCCCTTTTGTATGCAATAGTGTGCTTGGGAGCAGCTTGAAGAAGAAGGATGCCACAGGCCTAGACAAACTGGTGAGGAAGGCGGCACTGAGCTGGACAGCCCGACATTGTGGAGATTCCCTTCCATCGTGGACAACCAGCATCATCCAATGCACAGAATCACTTCCCAACAGAAGAGCAAGTTCAGTGGCAGATTACTTTCACTGCCTTGCTCCACTGAGAAGATCATTACTCCCCCACGCCATGCAGGTTTTCAACACAACAGAGCGGGAGAGAGATCAAAACACACACGCACGACTTAAGTTAATTATGTTTTAAATTCTTATGTATCAATGATATATTATTTATTGATTCATATTATTTATCATTACGTATTATTGCACTACAAATTGGATGTGAACCATTATGTATTATTTATTTATCCTTCTATTCTATTTTCTTATTTTCTCTTCTTATTTTTTTCATCTTGCTGTAATTGTGTTATTTTGTGATCGTGGGATTAAGTTTATAATGACATTCTTGGAGAGTTCCTTGAAAGCTACATTTCTTTTGGAAGTTAATAAAATATCTAGCTATTTATCTATTGTGTAACACACCCTCACACCACATTTCCTTATTCAGCAATTAGTCACCGTGAGGTGCATTCAAGAGCACCGGAATTTTGAACAACTCCATTATAACACACTCTTTGTTACACTAACTTCATTTTGCTCAATCAATACCTGATTCTTGCATGGAAGATTGACAGGCAGAGACCGTAGTAACGGTAGTCTAGCATCGCAAGATGAACTGCTCATATTGTGCGGAATGTATCTATTTTTATATTTCAAAGAACATTCCTTGTGTTCTTTAATGCTACTGGTTTTGCTGTGATGATTAGGCAATCACTTCTGTATTTTTCTTCCAGCTCCACCGGGAGGACACCAAGACATTCCCAGGCCAGCTGTGAGACATAGTCCCTCCAGCGTGTCCAAGGTCTTCCCCGGGGCCTTCTCCCGGCTGGGCATGCCCGAAACACCTCACCAGGGCGGCGCCCAGGAGGCAATCGGACTGCGAAGGAGCAGCGGCTCACTCTGAGCTCCTCCCGGATGGCCGAGCTCCTTACCCTATCTCTTAGGGTGAGTCCAGCCACCCTAAGGAGGAAACCTATTTCCGCCGCTTGTATTCACGATCTCGTTCTTTTGGGCATGACCCATAACTCATGACCATAAGTGAGAGTGGAAACGTAGATCGATCGGTAAACAGAGCTTTGCCTTCCGGCTCAGCTCTCTCTTCACCACGACGGTCCGGTACAGCGACTGCATTACTCGTGACGCTGCATCAATCCGTCTGTCGACCTCACGCTCCAACCTTCCTTTACTCGTGAACAAGACCCCGAGATACTTGAACTCTTCCACCTGAGGCAAGACCTCACTCCCAACCCGGGGAGTGTCAGTCCACCCAGTTCCGACTGAGAACCATGGCCTCGGATTTGGAAGTGCTGAGTCTCATCCCAGAAGCTTCACACTCAGCTGCAAACTGCTCCAGTAAACGCTGAAGATCACAGCCTGATGAGACCAAAGGACCACATTGTCTGCAAATAGCAGAGACAAGATCCTAAGGTCACCAAGCTGGACTCCCTCAATGCCTTGACTGCGCCAAGAAATTCTGTCCATGAAGATTAGGAACAGAATCCGTGACAACGGGCAGCCTTGGCGGAGGCCAACGTTCACCGGAAACAAGCTCGACTTACTGCTGGCAATGCGAACCAAGGACCGAATGGCACGTAGTAGCGAACCACAAATCCCGTACTCCCGGAGCACCCCCCACAGGACACCACGAGGGACACGGTCGAATGCTTTTTCCAAGTCTACAAAGCACATGTAGACCGGTTGGGCAAACTCCCACATACGCTCCAGTACCCTTGCAAGGGTGTAGAGCTTGTCCAGTGTTCCACGACCGGGACGAAAACCACATTGCAACTCCTGTAACCGAGGTTCGTAACGGTCGTACCCTTCTCTCCAGCACTCTGGAGTAGACTTTCCCAGGGAGGCTGATGAGTGTGATCCCTTTATAGTTGGAACACACCCTCCGGTCACCCCTTTTAAAAATGGGTACCACCACCCCGGTCTGCCAGTCCAGAGGTACTGTTCCCGACTTCCATGCAATGTTGAAAAGGCGTGTCAACCAAGACAATCCTCCAATATCCAGAGCCTTGAGAAATTCAGGGCGAAACTCGTCCACCCCCGGAGCCTTGCCATCGGGGAGTGTTTTAACTACCCCAATTACCTCAGCCACGGTGATAGAACTGTCCACGTACGTATCCTCAAACTTTGCTTCCTCTACAGAAGGTATGTCAGTGGGGTTGAGAATTATTTATGTTGCTGAAGTGAATTAAAATTAAATAATTGATTTGGCAGACAATGCAGCATTTTCGGTGTCCAATGTCACTTTTCCTTCTTTGATGCTTTGCTTCCAGAAGCGTCTGCAGTACGCTTGGGAGAAATAATGGAGGTTACAGTTCAAATGAACTAAAAAGAACAAAAGTGACATTGTCCTTCCTCAGTGTAGCGGGGTGACTATACATATTCTTCTGTTATGTCCTTTGTTTTTTTGTTTTTTTACACGATTGATAATTCATGGCAGTGTTCTTGTGACAGGAGGACCACCTGTATTTTAGGTTCATGCTGAGCAACACTACATTTACTTTCCCACATAATGCAAAAACTAAACCTAATCACAGGCTACAACTTTGAGGGACTCTAAAACAGTTTTGCCGGTACAGAAATTATAATTTTTACACATTTTTACTACTTATACTACTGGTTTTAAATGTGCAACTGGGGCAACATACTAAAAGCTTAAATAGGTTCTTATTTTTGTTGGGTATATTAGATGGGACTTTTACCCAGACATGCTTTAGCTGTCATCTGTAGTCGTCCTCAGAAGGGTCATCTCGGAGAAACTGAACATATAACCAAACGTTAAACCGCTGTTCATACTTTTCTTTGCTGACGTAACTCGTGATTTTTTTGTTTGTGAAACTAATTAAAACAAAACCAAAAAAATAATGGATGGATGGATGGAAAGTAATAAGAAACGATGTATTTCATCCAAACGCATCTCATCTCAAAACATTTCATTAAGTACATCAGAACTTTACAAGTGTTTGCTGAATGAACTCAATCTGAGGTCATCTTCTTATTTTCTCTTATATGCAAGGACACATAGAACCATCCAATAAATCAAGACACATTTTTTGTACTCAAAACTGGATGAAGACTGAATTAAATAGACATAATGAAAGGGATGCAAAAAAGCTCAGATGATCATTATCAAGATTTCACAGCTATACAGCCGCACACTCAACTCCTTGGACTCCATTCAACACCTCCTCCACTGTAAAAGAACTTTGTACCCACAGGGCCTGAAAACTATGCAGGCAAAATATCTTGTCTACTTTATAACATCTGTTTATACAAGTCATGTGAACTCTTAGGTGTACTATTGCATTTTTTGCCCTGTGTTTGGGGAACTCCATCATGGGAGAATTTATTTGCTCGTTACGCCAATTTCAATTAGGACAGATTACCCTGCAAAAGCAAGGATGCACGTCCATTCAATATGAATTTACTGTTGTCCTAGTGAGTGAACGAGCAACATTTCTTTTTGTAAATAGTATTATTTTTCTCTCCTTTGTTCTTTTGGGCCTGACAATTCACTCCACTTCACTTGCCTTAATTATAATTATAGTGGGTCAAGTATTTTTACAATAATTTAATAATTATTAATTCATTGTAAAAATACAGTGATAATCATTATTATCTCTGCAAACTGCAAAATTGGGGAAGATTTGAAGTATTGGGTCATATTATATGATACAAATGTAAGGACAAATCCCTGTCACGCTCACAGAACAATACATTTATACAATGACAGTCAAACCAAAACACAGGTTGTAGTGTCATTCATAAAGCCTGACATCTAAACATCTAGTTTTTGTAATTTGGATTTGTATACTTTGAACACCAACTAAAAACTATGTCACCGATAAGGACTTGACGGTATATACACAGACACAGAGACTCAGTTCGTGTGGAAAGGTGTATGGCAGGGTACTCAAACCGATTTTACTGGAGGGCGCTGGCAGTAGCGTCTGGGTGAGGTTGAGCTGCCTCATGCAGTCCACAAAAAAGGGTTTTGAAATATTCCAAAAAAAGTACAACAAGACATTCTTTATTAATAACAGTTCCGAACATGAATGGGTTCTTCAGAAAATGAACAGTTTATGAGAACACACGGTGGTGTGAAAAAGTATTCCCCCCCCCCCCTTTTTTTTGCATGTTTGTCACACTTAAATGTTTCAGATCATCAAACAAATTGAAATATCAGTCAATGACAACACAACTGAACACAAAATGCAGTTTTTAAATTCAACTTTTCATTATTACGGAAGACCCTAACCCTAACCCAAGCCTACATGGCCCTGTGTGAAAAAGTCACTGCCCGATAAACCTAATAAGGTTTTCCCACCCTGAGCAGCAACAACTGCAATGAAGCAATAACTTGCCTTTCTTGCAAGTTATTGGAGGAATTTTGGCCCACTCATCTTTGCAGAATTGTTGTCATTCCGTCACTTGGAAGGTTTTCAAGAATGCCACAGCATCTCAGTTATTCATGTCAGGACTTTGACTAGGCCACTCCAAAGGAATTTTGTTTATCTTTTTTTTCCCAGCGACTCAGAGGTGGACTTGATGGTGTGTTTTGGATCATTGTCATGCTGCAGAACCCAAGTTTGTTTTCAACTTGAGATCACGATCAGATGGACGGACATTCTCCCTCAGGATTTTTTGGTAGACAGCAGAATTCATGGATCCATTTATCACAGCAGGTCTTCCAGGTCCCTAAGCAATAAAACAGCCCAGACCATCACATTACCACCACCATATTTTACCCTTGGTACAGTATGATTGGTTCTTTTTCTGAAATGCGGCGTTACTTTTACACGAGATGTAATAGGACACACACCTTTCAAAAAATTCAACTTTTGTCTCGTCAGACCACAAAGAATTTTCCCAAAGGTCATCGAGTTTATTAAGAATTTTTCTGGCAAAATTGAGACAAGCCTTTAGCAGTGTTTTTTGTCTTGCAGGCCGTTTTTGCCCAGTGTCTTTCTTATGGTGGAGTCATAAACACTAACCTAAACTGAGGCCAGTGAGACCTGCAGTTCTTTGGATGTTGTTGTGGGACTTCGTCAGACTTCGCAGCATGTCTTGAAAAAACACGTATTTTGTAAAAAGTTGCTAAGCTTAGGTGATTAGAGTTAATGTAGTTAATGGTAGTAGTGGTATTAGTTGCCTTGTGTGCATTTACCTGTTACATGTGGTCATTTGTGTGTTGGGATTGAGATTGTAGTTGTGTTCTGTGCAGTGACACCCTGTTCATTTTCGTCTGTGACAAGCTTACTGCGAGTTCCGTGTTGTCTATTGTTTACCCAATTTAAGAGTCTTCCCTTTTTAACACGATGAAGTACCTCTGACCATCTCTTGAAGGACTCAATTACATGTACAATGCAACATACAAATATAACACTAAACCGTAAGAACAAGTTGGAGGCCACAAAACGTGTTCCAATGGGCCATGAGATTGAAACCTTGGTGTATGGTTTTTGAAATGGCATATACTGTGGGAAGATCAGACGAACTGAGATTTGTCCCACTCTTCTTTCAAAGGCTGAAAACATGCTGTAAGTATAATTTAATTACCCTCTAAAAAGTTTTACAATAAAGTTGTCAATGTTAATGCAAACCACCTTGTACTGCTCTGTACTGTATACCTTCACCAGAGAACAATACACCAGTCCTTCATTCTTTTCCCAGTGTTTTAGCCTTCAAACCTTATATTCATTACTGAATAAAACTTTTTGATACAAATTATCATCGCAAATAGATTCGCTGGATACTTTTCAGAGATCCCATTTTTAATTACCTCCGCAAAGCGTAAATGTTTTTGCTAGCGGTTGTATGTGTGTATTGTGTTCAAAATAACCTTCTGCGTTTCTATTCAGAAAAGTTCCGAATAGATTTGGATGATATTTTTAGAAATTGTCGGAAATGGGATATGGAAGAACTGATTACATTTTGGTGGTGATTTAGATCACCGTCTGGATCCAGGAATTTTGAAAGTATTCTTTAATGTAGTCTAGTATATGTTTTGCAGTGCAGTGCAACCAGTGCAATGAAGCTAATACAGGCGCGATATGATCTCTTCTTCTGGTTCCACTTAAGACTCGTGCGGCAGAATTATGGACTAAATGAAGGGTCTTTAAAGATTTCTTCAGAGCAACCTGTGTTTCATAAATGGAAAAATGCAGTTCTGGCTGGTTTTGTTTGGGAACTAAAGACAAGTCCTGATCAAAGATGACACCAAGGTTTCTGACTCTATTGTGGGGGGTGAGCGCAAAACCATCTAGGGCAGTAATATAGTTTGCAATCTAGTCTCTGAGGTGCTGGAAACCAAGGACTATAATTTCAGTTTTAGTATAAGGTTTGAGGCGCTTTATGTTGTTAAGACACGCCTGGAGTTTAGACAGCTGACTAGTTTACAGAACAAATTTCCAAAGGTTCTAAAAAAATACTATACACTGATCCCAAAAATGGGGTGCTATGGTACTTGGGGAAGTCTGCGCTCTCCGAGTGCTTTTCTAGTTAAATATAAATTCAGCCACAAGCAACTGTTCCCTTTTTCTAAAAGCTAGACTCTATTTCGGCTGACTGTGGGAAAAATACATGCAGAAACATTCCACTTTCACACCTGAATCACCTTTCATGATAGCTGTGTAACACTTCCAGTGACCACTTCAAAAAAAGATAATTTATGTCATACAAATGCATATTTGATTAGACTAATCTATGTATTGGTGATATGTAAGAGTGTACTGATACGAGTTAAAGCGTACTGTGCTTGGTAATTAGTAAAAAGAAATTGCAAATTTAAGCATCTAATCCTAATCTTTTCCTAAATTAAGTGTTTTCAAGCATAAACATGGCAAAATTCAAATATAATGTCAGGAAACGACATCAGCCAATGTTTGGATCCCAGTGGCAGAGACAACGCAGAACAATGTAGTCTACTTTGAGCTCCTCCCGGATGGCCAAGATACTCACCCTATCTTCTTAGGGTGAGTCCCGCCACCCTATGGAGGAAACTAATTTCAGCCGCGATCTCGTTCTTTCGGTCATGACCCATAACTCATGACCATAGATGAGGGTGGAACCATAAGCTTGACTGGTAAATGGAAAGCTTCGCCTTCTGGCTCTGTTCTCCGCTTGTTGATAATGTGATTGAAGTGATCCGGAGACTTTACTGATCCGCAGTGTCTTCATCTTTGTTAAAAACTGTGTTTAAAAGCTTGGTGTTTGGCAACTCTCTTCTATCACTCTGCGGTTTCTTTCCCAGTGAGCAGCAGCAGCGACACAGCTTCTTCCACTGTCACGATCACTCACAATCATAGCCGGTCACACAGTAGCATCATGTGACATGGACATGGAGTTGGACAGTGCAATGCTTCAGCTGTACAAATTGTACAAGAGATGTAATGACAACGTCCATTTAAGTCCCACGTGATAATGAGAGTAACTTTTAAAAGAAAAATAATTGCTTGCATTGGTCGCTGTGGGAGATTACAGTTGCTGTTCATTAGAAGTTCTCCGGCTCTTGGGAAGCCAAGAGTTGTAATTGCTTGTAGGACAAAACATGTTCAGAGGAGGTCTACAACATTGACATTTGATCCATGTCTGACTACTGTATAATATCACGTTTTAGCTTTTGACAGACAGATCTAATCAATGCTTGTGCTGAGGAATGATTGGCCCGAGGGGAAATGTTGTTTAGAGTAAATGTCTATATGCTGATGATGGATAATCCATTAGTCTTGCTACTTTGGCCATACAGTGTGAACGTGGGTGGCAGAATAGGAAAGAAAAGATATCTCATGGATGTAGGAAACATAAAATAAAGAACAAGTCAAGTATAAAGTCAAAATGTGATGATGTTCCCAGCATGCACTTACTCTCTCAAAACTAGAGGGAAGACTGAAAGGTGGAGAATCTAAGCATAACAAAAAAGGCATCCTAGCTCCCATAAATGGTAGAATCATAAAGGATGGAATGAATATAAAGTAGAGGTGTTCTGTTTTCACAGGTTGATTGTACTTTAGGCAGTCAGAATGTTACATAATACATTCATTCATTCATTTTCTATGCCGCTTATCCAGTGCAGTAAAAACATATACAGTGGTACCTTGACTTACGAGTGCATTCATTAACTGGTTTTTCGACATACGAGCTGTTAAGCGGAGTAAACTTTGCTTTGGAATACGAGCTTTGATGCGACTTACGTGCATACAAACATCTATTAAAGCCCCATTCAGACAAAGACGATCCGAGGCTTAAATGCACAATTACTTTATCAAACCCGCCCATCTTTCATACGAAGCCGGCGTTTTCATGGTCTGTAAACAAAGACTTTTGAAACCGGGTCCCAGAGTGGAAAAATTTAAAGACACCGTTAGGTTAGCATCTTCATAGCTCCATAGTTACGGCCTGCCCTCAGCTTCTATGAAACGCTTACATCATAGCTCCACCCCTTTACAGACGCGCATGCACTAAAACTACAAACACGGAAACAACAATGGCGCTGTACAGTGTTGTTTTTGTTTACGACCCTAATGAGGATAAGCAGCATAGAAAATGGATGGATGGATAGAATTATGTAGTGTACTGTACATTAGTACGAATACGAAATCTCACTCCAACCTACTCCTCCACTCTCCTACACCTCCACCAACATCTCCATCTGCTCTTCAAGGTAAAGTACACTTTAGAAAACATGTTTATTTTTTTACACTTTCTTTTATTATGTTTTAATATAAGTTTATTATACATTATTGAGTGTGGAGACACATCATTCTTTTTTAAAAACGTATAAACATCAAAAATTGGTGTGGTTTTTGAGGGTGCTGAAACCAATTAATGGTATTTACATTATTTCTTATGCGGAAAATTGTTCTTATGTACGAGTAAATCGAGTTACGAGCTAGGTCTGGGAACGAATTAAACTGATTAGTCAAAATACCACTGTAAACCCAATTATAGTTTATAGCAGTGGTCAACATTCTTGGAAAATATACTTCATTCTCTATGAGTAGGTAATGCGCTTTTTCCCCTTGAAAACATCTTCACAATGAGAGCAAAATGTGGAGCCGAGTAGTGATCTGGCTGTAAAAGTCCCTAATGAAAGTGGCTCAATTTATATGGTTTCTATGTGTTGTAAACAGAAGCAAGGCTGCAAATCATTTTTCTCCATAGAACATGATGGTTACTGTTAAATGTAGGTTAAGCAGAGGTAGTGGTTAGAAGTCAGAGTCAAGGTTATTTGAAAAGCGCTGTCAGTCCCTAAATAAAGGATATTTGATCAATTTTTCCTCTCTTTTAGTTTGTCTAACTTCAAACAAAACGCCAAAAAAACAACCAAGGCATTTCCTTGGAATTGCTAAAGAATGTGGAGGCGTATTTTTGGTGCGTAAACAGTAGTTTAAAAGTAAGGGGTATTTATCTTTCCAACAGATAGTGGAGATTGCGTAAGAACACATTAAGAGGGAGAGTGGGCTGACTGTCAGTAGAAATTAACACAAGCAGAGGCATTATTCTTCCTCGGGTGCAGCAGGTAAAACCCATTAGGATGCCGTAAATGATGTCAAAATGGGCTTTTTGTGTGAATAATTTATTGTGAACTGCCGTCATTCAGAAAAGTTAGCAATTTTAAATAACTTGAATGAATATATGTAACGCTAAGGTGGAGGACATCCAGAAAGCTGTGGTTTAAATGTTGATGATGGGTCATTTCTTTCCATCTCAAGTTAAAGATCATACTGAGCAAAACACTTCACTGCGACCTCCAAAGAGACCTCAGTTTAATCAGACATTAGCCTGGTGACAATAAGAGCGTCATCGACCTTTAGATGCTTAGTGTGGGTTGTCAGACGCAAAATGATTCTGCCTCCCGGACGGCTACTTTAAAAAATAATGTTTCATTATTTAGAGCCAATACTGATGATTTGCTCAGCTCTGGTGCCAAATCCAAAGCATGCCTTGATATTCTTTAACTTACAAATACTAATTACGTTCAGGTGTACCTATTGTTTAGAAGGTTTAGAATTTGAAATGTATACAAAGTAAATAGCACTACATTGCACAAAGTATTGGGGCAGCCCTATAAACCTTTGAATTCAGGAATTTCATGGCCACAGCTGCATAAAATCAAGCACCGTGGTGCAATAAGTCAACTTATGAAATTTCCATCTAACAATTGCACTGTCAACAATTAGTTAGGATGTAAGGTCCATCAATATAGCCATCCGTGCATCTAACCATCTGAAGTGGTCTCGCCTGGGGAGTAATCCAATGTAGAGCCGCTAATGCCTGTCATTTAGCTTTCTTTTAATAAAATACAATAAAATGAGCATATTACAGACATAGTTCCAATGTGATTAATCATGAATAATTAATTTGAAACCTGAATAATTGTACTCTTTGACAGCCCCAATTATATTACTGTATATTATGCAACATGCATAATACAACAATTATATTATACTGTGAGGCTGTTCTCACCACAATCTTATCGTGATGTCATAAGCCTAACTAATATAACACATGACATTTTGGAATATTGACATCCTAGGCAGGAGTACGTTCAGCCACTATTCACCCTTCCTTGTAGGGCTGGAGTGGCTACCTAAAAAATATATATATTTTGAGCCGAAATAACCAACAAAAACATCACACTGCGTCAAATAAACATTTAATAATGTATTTTTTCATAAGACACAATTTGTATGATTTAGGAGGATAAATAAATCTACAAAATTTCACTTAGCATCAAATATGAGATGACCAGTTGCTGCTTCTACTGTTATACCAAAGAGAGATACTCTTAAATAAGCCAAGCTAGTCAATAATAATTGGTAGATTTAAGTAAAAAAAGACCCTAATACAGTATGTCATGTACTGGTTCTACCCTGGTGCTTTATTTCATGCAAACTGCTTAGCTTTGATTCCCAGTAACACACCAAGATAATGGGTGGATTGCGTCCGGTGTAAAAAGGCCAATCATATCAGGTGGCTGATTCACTGTGGCAACCTCTCACAGGAAAAATGGAAAAACAACATCTGTATGTCCTAGCATGGCTCAGGTGGTAGGAGTCGTCATCAACCAACCTGAATGATGCTGGTTCAATCCTCCTTTCTCCCGTGATCATGTCTAAGCATCCTTGGTCAAGATGTTGAACCCCCAGTTGCTCCTGATGCTGTTTCATGAGTATGTAAATGCGGAACAGTGTCAAAGTGCTTTGAGTGCCTTAAAGGTGGAAAAAAAAGTGACAGCCCATTTACCAGACCATCACCATGAGCGTTATGTGCTAAATTTAGCACTTATTCTACTTAAGCAAACATATAAAGAAACAAGGGCATGGTAATGTGGCTTTATCCAGACACCAGACAATAAAGTGACGGTGAAAACTCATCGCCTCGCTCTAAAAGAACGTGCACTGCTATTTTGCTTTTATGTGTCTCCATGGTATATTCAGTAACGGCCACGCTTAATGCTCTGGCTTAATGGTGGAGCTGTGTCCCACACATACGTAGAGGAGTAGGATGGACTGGCAACACTGTGTGGCCACAACACCTTTAATGAGCAGCAATTCCAGTGACTGCACCAAGTGGAGCAGAAAAAAGGAAATTAACAAACGCAGAAGATAAACATAACGTGGAAGACACACTGTGATGAAAGAGCAAGACCATCACTTTATGTGCAGATGCAATCACTGCTCCTCTTTTGTTTGTGTGAGACATCCAGCCTCAAAATAAAAATAAAAAAACTCAGCCTGAGACAATGCTGATAGCCGACTTCCTTTGCCTTTTCCACTAATAAACCCCTGTCCTATACTTTCATTAAAAAAGATACTTTCATTAAAAGTACATGGCTGTACCTGTAGCCGTTTGCAACTGAGCTTGTACAGATAATGGAACACTTATTAGCACCACAAAAGATGCACTTAATGCACTTAGTCCTTTCTGGTAATCTCTCATTTATAGCGATAAATTGGTTCAAGTGAAGTGAAGTAGGATACTTTATTTATAAATTGAACGTGTACCTAGTGACTCCACCCCGTCAGTCTATACCCTTCTAAATAAAAATTTTAAAATTTAAAGTTTTAACATCATAGGTGGCTAAAATGTTCATGCATGCTATGGTTCTGCCACATTTAACCTACAAGTGATGGAAATTCTTTTGGCTTCATTCACTAAAATGATTCGGCCCTTTGTCTCCCAAATGACTCCTCAGATTTGTTTGTTGTCTTAAAAGAATTTNGTTCAAGTGAAGTGAAGTAGGATACTTTATTTATAAATTGAACGTGTACCTAGTGACTCCACCCCGTCAGTCTATACCCTTCTAAATAAAAATTTTAAAATTTAAAGTTTTAACATCATAGGTGGCTAAAATGTTCATGCATGCTATGGTTCTGCCACATTTAACCTACAAGTGATGGAAATTCTTTTGGCTTCATTCACTAAAATGATTCAGCCCTTTGTCTCCCAAATGACTCCTCAGATTTGTTTGTTGTCTTAAAAGAATTTATTACCAAATTATGTGTATTGTGTAAAAACAATTACCAATGTAAAAAAATCTAATGATTATTGTTTAAATGGATTTAAATTGATGCGCAGCTACAAAAAATATGATAAAAACAATGCATAACTGATTCAATAGACAAGGTTAAATCTATGCATGCAAATTTCTATTTACAAACAAAAAAGACAGCATCAGACACAAAAAGCAGCATCCAGGTAAGAGTTGTGTCTTTACTGGCCATTCAAAAACTCCTCACTCGTGTGCCGCCACTATTGCGTCGCAATTTAACAGAATAAAAAGGCAAGAAAAAACTAGAAACTAATCAGCTCTCTTGGTTCAATTGGCTCCTGATGTTCATTTCAAAAAGTCGGCTCCTAGAGCCGATTTGTTCGTGACCGACGCATCACTGTAACCTACTGTCTTGTACTGTCAACCTGGTAACAAGCAAACAAAATACTGGGTTAAACTCACTAAGATATCATCACCGCACCATCTTACAAAAAACCCACCTTTTAAGTTAGGACAATATAATCATGTATTCAAACCTTTGTCTGACACACAAAATGATCCATGGTCCGTGTACAAAATGAACAATGGTCCCCTCGGACTGCTTCTTGATCACTGTTCTTCCTCGAAAAAGCGCTTTCGGTCAGAGTGGCTTTTCAGTAACAGCTGCACCGGAGTAGAAATTTGTGCACCAGAACATTAGAGAGCTGAGTTTATACTTTTCAGAGCAGTACAGTATTACATGTATTCAGTCCCTAGTGTGCTGCCACTTGAGTCTCAGTAGACATGAGTGCTTTAAAAATGTGTTGGTCATTTTTATCCCATGTTTACACTGTGGCCAATTTTGTATGCACGTACACTGCATTTTTTACCAGGCTGTGTATAGTTATATCTATTTTTCTAAAACTAATCTTCCATCCATTTTATTCCGCTTATCCGAGATCGGGTCGCGGGGGCAGCAACCTAAGCAGGGAAGCCCAGACGTCCCTCTCCCTGGCCACTTCATCTAGCTCCTCCCAGCGGATGCCGAGGTGTTTCCAGGCCAGCTGAGAGACTTAGTCTCTCCAACGTGTCCTGGGTCTTCCCCGAGGCCTCCTACCGGTTGGACGTGCCCTGAACACCTCCACAGGAAGGCGTTCCGGAGGCATCCTAACCAGATGCCCGAGCCACCTCATCTGACTCCTCTCAATGCGGAGGAGAAGCGGTTCTCCTCCGAGTCTCTCCCGAATGACAGTGCTTTCTCTCACTCCACCCATTCCCGAGCGAGAACCATGGCCTCGGACTTGGAGGTGCTGATTCTCATCCCAGCTGTGAACCGATTAAGTGAGAGTTGAAGGTCACTGCTCGATAAAGCCAACAGGACCACATCATCTGCAAAAAGCAGAGATCGAATCCTGCGGCCACCAAACTGAAACCAATCAACGCCCTGGCTGCGCCTAGAAATTCTGCACATGAAAGTAGTGAAATGAATCGGTGACCAAGGGCAGCCCTGGGGGAGTCCAACCCACACTGGAAAAGGGTCAGACTTATTTCCGGCAATGCGAACCAAACTCTGATACTGGTCATACAGGGAAAGAACCGCCTGGATTAGGTGGTTCGATAACCCATATTCCCGGAGCACTTCCCACAGTATTCCTCGAGGAACACAGTCGAATGCCTTCTCCAAGTCCACAAATCACATGTAGACTGGTTGAGCAAACTCCCATGCACCCTCAAGGACCCTGCCGAGAGTATAGAGTTGGTCCACAGTTCCACGACCAGGACAAAAACCACACTGCTGCTCCTGAATCCTAGATTTGACTATCCGGCGGATCCTCCTCTCCAGAACCCCTGAATAGACCTTACCGGGAAGGCTGAGGAGTGTAATTCGACGATAGTTAGAACACACCCTCCGGTCCCCCTTCTTGAAAAGCGGGTCCACCACCCCGGTCTGCCAGTCCCGGGGCACCGACCCCAATGTCCACAAAATGCTGCAGAGTCGAGTCAACCAAGACATGCTCACAGCATCCAGGGCCTTAAGGAACTCCGGGCGGATCTCATCCACCCCCAGGGCCTTGCCACCAAGGAGCTTTAGACCACCTCGG
>QODF01000041.1:5694845-5775530 GCA_024372805.1 Oostethus manadensis
TTCCATGTTGGAAGACGTGTCAGTGGGATTGAGGAGGTCTTCAAAGTATTCCCTCCACCGGTCCACAACATCTCGAGTCGAGTTCAGCAGCACACCGTCCCCACCATACACGGTGTTGACTGTGCACTGCTTCACCTGCCGGAGACAGTGGATGGTGGTCCTGAATCTCTTTGAAGCCATCCGGAAGTCGTTTTCCATGGCTTCTCCGAACTCCTCCCATGTCCGGGTTTTTGCCTCAGTGACCGCCAGAGCTGCAGACCGCTTGGCCTCCCGGTACCTGTCAGCTGCCTCCAGAGTCCCATGGGCCGAGACGGCCTGATAGGACTCTTTCTTCAGATAGACGGTATCCCTCACCATTGGTGTCCACTAACGGGTTCTGGGATTACCGCCACGAGAGGGACCGACCACCTTACGGCCACAGCTCCGATCAGCCGCATCGACAATGGAAGCATGAAACATTGCCCACTCGGATTCAATATCCGCTGCCTCCCTCGGAACATGGTCAAAGCTCTCCCGTAGGTGGGAGTTAAAACTCCTTCTGACAGGGGACTCTGCCAGACATTCCCAGCAGACCCTCACAATGCGTTTGGGTCTGCCAGGTCGGACTGGCATCCTCCCCCACCATCGGAACCAACTCACTACCAGGTGGTGATCAGTTGACAGCTCCGCCTCTCTCCTCACCCGAGTGTCCAAAACATGTGGCCACAAGTTCGACGACACAACCACAAAGTCAATCATCAAACTGCGGCCCGGGGTGTCCTTGTTCCAAGTGCACATGTGGACACCCTTATGCTTGAACATGGTGTTCGTTATAGACAATCCGTGACGAGCACAGAAGTCCAATAACAAGACACCGCTCGGGTTAAGATCGGAGGGGCGTTCTTCCCAATCACACTTCTCCAGGTCTCACTGTCGTTGCCAACATGAGCATTGAAGTCGCCCAGCAGAACAAGGGATCCCCGAGGGAGCACTCTGAAGTACTTCCTCTAAGAACTCCAAAAAGGGCGGGTATTCTGAACTGCTGTTTGGCGCATAAGCGCAAACAACAGTCAGGACCCGTCCCCCCACCCGAAGGCGTAGGGAAACTACCCTCTCGTTTACTGGGTTGAACTCCAACGGCAGGCTTGGAGCTGGGGGGCAACAAAAATTGCCACCCCTACCCGTCGCCTCTCATTGCCGGCAACACCAGAGTGGAATGAAGTCCAGCCCCTCTCAAGAGGACTGGTTCCAGAGCCCTTGCTGTGTGTTGAGGTGAGTCCGACTATATCTAGCCGGAATTTCTCCACCTCACGCACCAGCTCAGGCAGACCCCATGGGTGCAGGCCCGGCCACCAGACGCTCGCCATCGTGCCCCGCCTCCAGGCCTGGCTTCAGAAGGGGGCCCCGGTGACCTGCGTTCGGGCGAGGGAAACAAAGTCCATTGTTATTGTGCATCATTGGGGTCTATTGAGCCATTTTTTGTCTGTACCCTGCCCTAGGACCTGTTTGTCATGGGTGACTCTACCAGGGGCATGACAGCCCCCGACAACTCCTAGAATCATCGGGACAAGCAAACTCCTCCACCACGATAAGGTGGTGACTCAGGGAGGAGTTTTTACTAATCTTTTATATATTTATTAATATGGAAATATAAAAGAATTTTATTAATCTTATATAGGGAGGCCATTTTTAACATCTGTCCAAGGACAATAGATGAAAAATAGCTTTTTGACTAATCCTGGTGCATTTGCACAAATGCTAACTAATGCACTTAATTACTAAAACAATCTATAAATACAGTGGCGAGGGACGACTGCAATTACCTCTACATGGTGTTTTAAAAGATAGAATTGCACTAGGTGTTTCACTAGTTTATTAAGCTTATATGGTAGTCATTGTTGATTCCCAAGTTCATAGAATGACAGTCCTTACTGACAATTAACTGAATCCGCAGAAATACATATACACATATTTTAATACAATCCAAAAAGTTCAAATCGAAGGTCACTCACTTGTATAGCACTTTTAGTTCAGTATCTCGCCCAAGGATACTTCAACATGATCACAGGAGGACCGAATGCACGACCTTCAGGTTGAGAGGTGACCACTCTTACCACCTGAACCATGTCACTGCTCATACTGCTCATCT
The DNA here is from genome assembly GCA_024372805.1 of Oostethus manadensis. Taxonomy (NCBI): domain Eukaryota; kingdom Metazoa; phylum Chordata; class Actinopteri; order Syngnathiformes; family Syngnathidae; genus Oostethus; species Oostethus manadensis. The sequence goes on from QODF01000041.1 coordinate 5,696,974, forward strand.
CTACAATTCCACATGTATGTGTCTGCTAATTGGCTAGACAACCCAAACACAAGAATCACAAGCATAGAGGTCCATCCATCTCCAGTATTTTCTATACCGCTTATACTCATTAGGGTTGCAGGTATGCTGGAGCCTATCCCAGCTGACTTTGGGCAGGAGGCGGGGTAAACCCTGGACTGGTCGCCAGTCAATCGCAGGGCATACAAACAAACATTCACACTCACATTCACACTCTAATGGACAATTTAGAGTCACCAATTAACCTAACATGCATGTTTTTAGAATGTGGGAGGAAACCGGAGTAACCGGAGAAAACCCACACACGCACGGGAGAACATGCAAACTCCACACAGAGATGCCCAACGGAGATTCGAACCCTGAACCTCCTGACTGTGAGGCCAACATGCTACCCATTCACCCACCGTGCGGCAGCATACAGGTCTTTATTCAATTTTCATGGTCAGAATTAGCTGGAATCCTGGGATATTGCCGTGTCTCCAGATGAAACAAAATTATTGCTAACAACATTTCCTGCCTGGATGTGCTCACCAGCTGGAGCCCGAGGGAGGCAGCGGGGGGGAAAACACACAGAGGATTATTGAACATATCAGCAGTCAGGCAATCCATCCTGCTCTGCAATTACAAGATTAGCGGTACACACCGACAGGTATGAAGTCACAAGAAATGCCGTAGCATATGTTGACTTTGGCTATGAACCTGGATCAGCTCTGCCCTAGCATGCCAATCAGGGAAATAATACTGCAGGATGCCAAGTATCCTGATGAAGGGCACATGCTTTTATTCACTCCTCACTGAACAATTTCACCATGGCTAGTTTGTACAACTGGCAACCACTCAAGGGTGTAGCCCACCTCTCAACTGAAGTCAGCAAGGCTCCTGGTGATTTTGAACAGGATAAGTTGTGTAAAATGGATGGATACAGTAAGACACATTGCTTGTTGGTGCTTAAATGCTCCCCAAATATGGTTTTATCTCCAGTCTCGTATAGGCATCAAGGTAATGTGCCAAAATTGGGCAAAATTAAGCAAGAAGTTGCAGAACCTTTCATTTAAATGCAATTATTATAATAAATGCACATGTAAATCCACGCACCACTCTTAGAAGTACAGACAGTATAAGTATTAATTTGGTGGGCTATGTGAGGAATCAAAAATATTTAATGCAGTCTTGAGAAGAAATAAGCAGCTAGGGCTAAAAAATACCAGGCGACATACTAACACTTTATTTTTACCGAGTGGAATTTTTTTCATAAATCACTGCTGTGATTCATGAATATTTAACAAACGTCCATAAGCAGCAAAAAACAAGCATCACTGCTCAAGTGATGCGTAAGAGCATCATTTAAAAACGTATTCTCTGATTGATGATTGGAATGCAGGTTTAAACTGAGCTCAGTGAATGAACAAAAATCTTTTCCTTGGCAGAAATGCATCCTTCCCTCTGCTGTGCAAATACAGCAGCTAACAAAGCACTCCTCATTATAGGAATGGGCTGGAGCAAAGGAATGAAATGTATTCACAGCAAGGTTGATTTGTATGCCCCAGTAACCTTCTTAAAGGTTAAGCACAAAGGAAATGGACCTTCCATCTGAGCCTGAGCAATGAATGCCTCAACATTAGAGAAACAACTGTGAATTGATATGTTGCTTCACTGCAACTGCAAATACGACAACACGTGCTTTATTTAAATCAGTGCTTATCAAATAGTGGGGCGGTGGTCACCCTTTTTTGCCTTCGCTTTATGATGTTTTCCCTGATCTACATCAGGGGTTTTAAAGTGTAGCCTGGGGACATTTGTAGCCCACAGCTTGTTTTTTATTGCCTGCAGCACATTTTACTAACTAAAGGGGCAATACAGAGCAAAAGGGCAGAAATGTCCAGAAGATGAAATGTTGATGCTTCTTCATCTTTTCCTTTCGGCTTATCCCTTCAGGGGTCGCCACAGCAAATCAATTGCCTCCATCTAACCCTGTCTCCTGCATTCTCTTCTTTTGCACTACCTTCATGTCCTCTTTCACTACATCCATAAACCTCCTCTTTGGTCTTCCTCTAGGCCTCCTGCCTGGCACTTCAAAACTCAACATTCTTCTGCCAATATATTCACTATCTCTCTTCTGGACATCTCCAAACCATCTCAGTCTGGCCTCTGCGACGTTATCTCCAAACCTCTAACTTGTGCTGTCCCTGTGATGTACTCATTCCTGATCTTGTCCATACTGGTCACACCCAAAGAGAACCTCAGCATCTTCATCTCTGCTACCTCCAGCTCTGCCTCCTGTCTTTTCCTCAGCGGCACTCTCTCTAAACCAAACAACATCGCTGGTCTAACACCAGTTTTGTACACCTAAACCTGTTATTTTAGCTGAAACTTTTCTAACACACATCACACTTTTCACCACCCATTCCAGCTTGCCACTTTTCCACACTCTCCATTGCTCTGGACTGTTGACCCAAAGTACTTAAAATCCTCCACCTTAGTCTAGCGTCTACTACTCTTTACCATAATTTAATTGTATGGCTCATCAGCTTTATTCCTCTTTATTACCCTGGACATCTCCCTTGTTCTTAAAAATGGGCACATTATTTTACGGGAAACACTGAAAAAACACATGCCAGATCTGAATGAATAAAATATTCTTATTAAATATTTTCTTCTTTACATAGTTGAAGGTGCTGACAACAAAATCACACAAAAATTATCAATGGAGATCAAATTTATTAACCCGTGGAGGTCTGGATTAAAATAAAAATACAATTAAATTAAATCAAACAAAATTAAATTAGAAAAACACAATACAGGCATGTTCAAATAAAATTAAACCATTACCATATTTGGGGGAGGCACTGTACTGAGCATACAAAGCTGTATGCTTTCATTTCTGCAGTTTGTCTGGCTTTGTGTATTACTTCCATTACTTTGCTGTCCATTACTATTGCTTTGTCTTTGTAATGTATTTATTTCTGTAAATCATGAATTGGTTGTCATTAAGTCTGTGACTCTGCACATGTTTGTGTGCTCACACTCACCTCCTTGTTGGACATTAAATGTGAAGTGGCCCCAGGCAGCATATGATTGGACCATTGAAAGAACACCCCAAAACACCGGCTGTACCCCCTTTTTTAAACTGTGATGGGAACAGTTTGTACCTCAAAATCAATTACATTGAAAACACATAGTATTAGAAATCTGTTTCAGAATGGTACAGTGCAAATCTGCATAATAGTGTAGTATTAGAGTGAGAGTGTTTAATGGATGCCAGCTCTCAAACTCACTCCCTTAAGAGTCACACTGGGCAAGGAGCTGACCGTCTGGGCATTCTGAGCTCACTCTCGACTATCATTTGGCGAGGCTGGGTGGCTCACACATGTATTAGAGAGGTCACATTTGACTTCTATAACATCTCATCTCACATCATTTTTTACAGTTGTTCTAATGGATTATTAGGTTTGAAAAAAATGTTTTAGTCTACTTTATCTTTAGGACAACAAGTTCAATTTACAGGGAATCTCACATGCAGTACAAGACAGCAATCATGTGGGCGACATGTGGGATTTCACATCCATTGAAGCCAGGTTTCTGTCAATCTAGATAGCAAATGTTATTCAGGCCAGATGTAGCCCCTCTCCACTGCTGGACCTCTCCCGGGTCGAGCCAAGCAGCAGTGCCAATACCCGTCATCTCTGAACATCCATCGCTGCGTGTCCCCAATGCAAGAGAGAGCCGTGCATCTCTACGTCAGGGCGATGGCCAGTAGCTTATGAGATCTTGTGCGATGTTGTGCGTCATTTTTATTTCATCATTTATATTTTATCATTTTACCTATGTATCTGTGTATCATCTATCAAAAGAACAATGTAATATATGTAATTGTATTATTATTTGATTTGCAGTAGACTGCTGACCTGATGAGTAAAGTTGGTTATATGCGTATAAACTTGTGTATTTATGTAGACTCCTAATAAGTTACACACTGCAAAAGCAGTAGCTGACAATTCAGGTTACAATGTACATAACTGAAACACCCCTTTTTCAAACAAAGGCAACACTTCATCATCATGAATTTAAAGTATAATACGGAACCATGTGGTATAATTTGCCTGGTGGGACAAACACTAGTCTGACTAGATAGGACAGCTGTAGCCTAAGGTCCTGTCCACACGGAAACTGTATTTTTTTTCCGTAGTAAAAAAAACCTGCTTCCACACTTTGCCAGATTAATTAATAGTTGCATCCAGCCGGCAACGGTTCACTGGGTGAAAACGATTTATTGCACAAGGCACACAGACAAAACCGCGTCACACACTAAATCATAGAAGAAAGAAAGAATAGCAGAAGAAAGAACGCATAATTATAAGTCTGTCGTCTTCTGCTTTCAAAGGCTCGTCTAGCTCTACAACAACGTGGAATTACTTTCACGAATCATTTTGGAGATTGACACAGCAAAATATCAGGAAAATGTCGACTGGGGGTGAGTCATACCAGTCAAAATATTCAGATTATCCCCCTTCTGGTCACATGACAGGGACAGATTGATGACGTAATCGTTTTCACAAAGAAGCGGAATGCTTGTCTACACAAAACGGACTTGGAGATTTTCCCACTCTCCAAGCCCTTTAAAAAAATACTGTTTAAGGTGCTCCCAGAACGTGGTTTTCGTGTGGATGGAAGGCTGAAACAATATAATACTTACCATTTTGATGTGAAAACGTTCCGTGTGGACAGCCCCTTAATTTGGTGCAGGATGCAAACTATTTATCCTTTAAAGGAGGATAAGAAGGTAAAGGAATGGTTTGGCGTTTTTATGGTTTGTCAAAAGACAAAAAGATGTCCGATATTGGCTTGTTTGCCAATAACTGAGATGCTGATGCTGTCATGGAATGAACATATAGTTATTGTGAAGCAGCAGCAGCAGCAATTACCTTCTCAACATGACTGTAAACATTGTGCCGCTGTGTGCATTTTCTACTTTGTCTGCCTGCCGCTAATTCTGCATTTTTTACATTCCTGCTACTACACTGACATGTATAATGAATTCATGAATACAGTGTTTTCCACAACGTCGGCAAATTACTGTATGCTCTCAAAACAATGTTATAACGACCAAATCATGCAGTCTGCGGGCCATAAACCATCAACAACTGTTAAGTCTTTGGTTTGGGCAGTAAAACGAGTGGTACACGTCCATAAAGCACATGAATGAGGCATCTTCTCCACTCTGGATCTTGCTACATCCAATACAATATGGCGGTGACATTGATGTCTATGCGCTACCCCCCTCACCAATAACGGTGTTTCGACAACCTTGTTATGGTAAGTATTAACTACACGAGGCATCGCATTAGTAACCATTTTAGACATTTTGTGACGTTGGCGCTGAAAAAACTTCATCGGTTTTCATTATAGGGAAAAGAACAATTCCGATATTGTCCGATATTTTATTCTCATGCCAATATTGGGCCGATAATATCCCAAACAGTAATTGAAGTCTTCAGCCATACATCAATTAGCATCTGATATGCTGACACCACAAAGGAAGCACACAACTTAAAGGGTTCCTGACACGATTCATCAACTTTGCTTAAATATGGTAAATATTGTGTGTAATTATGTTCAACATTGTTCGATTTTTGAAAGCCAACTGTAAATTCACAAAAATGATATTTTAACGAGGATAAATAGCATAGAAGATGGACGGATGGATAGTTCATGACACCAGTCATGACTCTCAGCTAAAGCAGACTAAACAAACATATTTTAAACAAGAATATTTTTAATGAAAATAGTAGCCATGCCAAAACATTGTGTTATTGCTGGATGTTCACAGTATCCGAGTGTTTTTAGTTTGTTTTACAAAACAAGACGGTTTAAGACAAAAATGGACAAAGCAAGAACGAGAGACGCATCAAGTGGGCGATATAAAAGTGCGTATAAACGCGTTTTAAAAAAGAATGCTATTTTGCCAGAGGAATAGTACTGACCGGTATACAGGAAAAGACAAGAACGACATAGAAGAGAGTAAGCCGTGTGTAAAACAATGCTCTACACTGCGTGACTTAAGAAACATTACAAACAGTTTATGTTTACAAAATACAAGGAAGAAGAGTTGTGAAATATTGTGTACATCCAAGGCCATATTACTTAATTCCTTGGATAAGTACATTTTCTGTCTGTTGACTGTCAACGCTATGTTTGTTACTATCACCTTATACTTGTACTAGGAACTTTACATTCCTAGTGAGAACATTGTCTGTACCACAACAATGTTTCCTTACAATTGTTATACATCCCTCATCACTATTATCACTATTATTATTTATTATGAGTATCATTCTTCAGGACGGCAATATATTTTATTTACCATGACAAGGACTACTATGTAACACACTGTCACTTTACCTTACTTATGCATTCAGACTCAGTAACTGCAGGGAGTGTACAAAAGTATTGAAATAGGGGAGACCCTACGGGGGTAGGATTTAATAAGCTTTGCTTCTTCCTACTCCTTTTGGACTTGTGGAACTTTCAATTGTATTAAGTGATGTCATTTACATGGATGTTCAAAACAAATTAAACCATTACCATTACCATTGTTTACATATTGTTTTCTAAACACTATTCACCATAGTGACAAGGCTGTAAAGCATTATACATGTTGTATAAACATCTTTAACAGTCATATGTTGACGGTGTACTCAATGGGACGTGTTTCCAGCAACACTAGCCTGGACCGGATGTCAGCATTTTATTTTCAAAAGATGAGCTGAGCAATCATTGGAACCTTGTTACTACAGTTACAATATCACTTTATACTTATACTACTAAGGATGCGCAAATGCTGAAGATGGACAAGATACATTTCCAACCGATTTTCACTACGTGGAGGCAAGCTATTACCGGAAGTGTGTCGTAGAGTTTTGCATAGTTTAGAAAGTTTTGAAATTCTTACTTTATTTTTTTACCCATCAAATTTATGTCCGCCAATACACTCCATACAAAACTGTGTTGTGTTTGCAGCACTGAGTGGACTAATTCAGCTGTAGCAGTGCTGGTCACATCTACCTGCTTACATCATGTTCCAAAACGCCAAGTTATCATGAAATTTTCATTAAGCCACACCGGGTTTTTACTTCACTCAGCTCTTTTTTCTGCTGCAGCCAGATGTGAGCACACATTATACAACTGTGAAGAACGTAGCATTTGCGCGACCCAGACTCATCACAAGCGTCATCTGACCACCATGATCCCATCTCCCAGCCATGAAACCGCACATAGAGGAACGAGTAAGTTATTTATTCATTATGCACACCAGTTACTACACCACCGATTTTAAGGCGCTGATCAGAGACAGATCATAAACATAAATTGTGTGATTCTAGCTGCATTCTAAAGATCAACCTGTGTGTGTCAGTGGCATCATAATATTTTATATGCTCAGAGTCACAAAGTTCTCACAGCTGAGTTGTCGCGCCGTCTGAAACTACTCTTCGGAGATGGCAATGAATAACGGTTCTAAAATCTAGATTTTCATTACGGTTTTACAAGCATTTCATAAATAACATTTGCCCACACAACGTTTTAAGACATTCTGTATACAAAAGTATTGGGACATCTAGTCCTTGCACACATCAGAAATGGAAATGGAAAGTAAATCTGGTATTGGTCGCCTCTTCTGCAGCTGTAAGAATCGGTAAGATGTTGTACTCGGTCTGTGGGATTTGAGTCCATTCATCCAGAAGAGAATTTATGAGGTCAGAGGTTACTGATATTTGACGAGAGGGCCTGGCTCACTGTTCTGCCAACCGCTGTTCTATGGTGTTGAGGTTCTTACTGCCAAGGTTGGTTTGAAGGTTGGAGCTAGGATGCAGGGAGGAGGCGATGGTCAGGATCACAAAACTTTATTTGACCAGCAAAAAAAATTGTCTTGGCCGAGAGGAAGGTCAAAAACCAGAGGGAAGAAACTCAAGTTGCTGCAGCTGGAAAGCCACAAGACCAAATAGGGAAACAAATGGCGAGCTATAGCAAAAGCCTAGCAACACACTAAACTTAGTAAGTAGGACAAAGACAAGACTAAAAAGATGTTGTGAGACGAGGCTAAACTAAAGAAAAAGAAATAGCTTAACACTAAAGAAGACGAAGGTGGGCCATGTGTGTGAAAAAAGGGCGGTACTGGAGTTATAACGTATTCTGTTTTACGCATGTAACTTCCAGATGCAATGATGAAGAAAAAAGTAATAAAAAATAAATAAATAATTACAATATGGCATTATATGTACCGCACGGTGGATGAGTGGGTAGCATGTTGGCCTCACAGTAAGGAGATCAGGATTCGAATCTCCGTTGGGCATCTCTGTGTGGAGTTTTCATGTTCTCCTCGTGCATGCGTGGGTTTCCTCCCACATTCCAAAAACATGCATGTTAGGTTAATTGGCGACTCTAAACTGTCCATTAGAGTGTGAATGTGAGTGTGAATGTTTGTTTGTCTGCCCTGCGATTGACTGGCGACCAGTCCAGGGTGTACCCCGCCTCCCGCCCGAAGTCAGCTGGGATAGGCTCCAGCACATCCGCGACCCTAATGAGGATAAGCAGCATAGAAAATGGCTGGATGAATGGCAATATTTTTGGCATTACCACCAAAACTAGGGAAGACACAGGGTGCTTAGAGAAGACAGTTGCCATTCATTGTATTTATATACAGTAAGTATTTATCAGGAGTACAGTGAAAATGTATGGAAATGTGAATATTTATATTGCAAGTTGATTTTGGTGTGCAACCATAAATTTTCTGTTCCTAAAAAATGTATGGGCCATTGTGCTCCTAGTAAAAAAACGTTAGTCTAGAGCAGGGGTGCCCAAACTTTTTCATGTGAGAGCCACTTAAGTTTTCCCTTCACTGATGGGGGGCCAGGGTCAGTTCATAACAGAAAAAGTTAGAGTATCGCAAGGCTGCCTAAACGTAAACATTTCCTGTCTTGTTTTCCAGAAAGCCACACATAACCAAACATTAATAACCCTTTCCAGGATCATCACAGGAAAAAAAGTCATAAAATAAATGACATCACTATTAATGAAATAAATTACACAATTTCTGAAATTAATAATAACCAAGTAACCCTCTCTGAGTATGTCACAGAAAAAAAAGCTTGTATTGGCACTGTCTACACGTAGCAGATGTTTTCAAAACCAAATATTTTAATACAATTTTTGACAGCATCTCTCACCACTGGTGTCTCCCAACCGGTTTTGGGATTAACGTCATGACAGGCAGTGATCACTTTACAGCCACTGCTCCGATCAGGCGCCTTCACAATGGAGGCACAATACATGCCCATTCGGGCTCAATGTCCGCTGCGTCCCTGTGTTTGGGCCTCCCCCACCATGAGACCCAACTCACCACCAGGGGGTGATTGATGGACAGCTCCTCACCCGTCTCTTCAAAAAAGTGTCAATCATGTGACTGCAAGTCTGACAACACGACTACAAAGTCAATCATCAAACTGCAGCCCAGGGTGTTCTGATGCCAAGTGCACACGTTGACACCTGAACATGGTGTTCGTTATGGACAATCTGTAACAAGCACAGAGGTCTAATAACAAAGAACTGCCCGGGTTCATATCAGGGGATTGTTCCCCTCAATTACGCAATCCCAATCCATCGTGCCCCACTTCTAAGCCTGGCTTCAGAAGGGTGCCCCGGTGAACTGCATCCGGGCGAGGGAAAACTAAGTCCATGGTTCTTTATCCTCATTGGCGTCTTTTGAACCATTTTTTGTCCAAGCACTGTTTGTCAAGGGTGATCCTGCCTGAAGCATGAAATCCCCCAACAACCTAGCGCCTAGGATCACTGGGATACACAACCTCCTCCACCGCCATAAGTTGGTAGCTCAGGAAGGAGCAAAGTCAAGATTTTCACAGTAATTGCACATTATTTTGTGTTTTTTGTAACGCCAATTGCATTAATGCAAAGTGGGGCTAGTTCATACACTATGATAGTTCTTACACTATGATGTTGTATGGTAAAAACGAATTTGAACCTCTTTGAATAAATACATCTAAACCAGAGTACAGCTGGGCAGTACAGAATATATGGTCAGTGTAGGTCATCATATAATCAGGGGGAAAAGGGAAGGAAATGATTAAGATAGAAAAATGCCGTTAATGTCTACATTTGCATATAAACAATTGAATTGTTGTTTTTTTTCAAATGTCTTATTATTAATGCAAAATGCATCCTTGTGAAAAAGGTGAAGTCAAAGTTTGGACTTTGCTAAATTTTAAATAACCAAGTAAATGTGCAAACTTTGGAATGACGTGGATCAATTTGTGACTGAAACAAACTGGGCTTTAATTACTAATTTTATTTACACTCACTCGTTCACCCACAACAAGACGCCAAACACACCCTGAGGGTTTGTGGTGGATTGGATCTTTTCAGATTCGCAGTTTTTGCATTAATGAGGCAAAAAAGAACGCAAAGCAGTTGCAAAGTAGCACACATCTCAGAGGAATTGACAGGAGTATGAGAGGTACATCTACAGCTGTCTGCTTGTTACTATTGATCTATTATGAATTTCAGTTTCCACTTAGGTAGTGATTCATGCTCAGCTGGGGGTTGCACTGTGCCGTCGTACAAACTATTATTGTCGTGACTCATGTGGGATTGTGTCAGACTTTACAGCATAGACAATTTGGATCTGATCCAATATGGCATCAACATGGATCTCAGCTGAGTAGCAGCAAGCTGTGAGTAAATAAAAAAAAATAGCAGAACTAGTAGAAATTAAACTAGGTGACTGCCCTGTTGAGTCAAATTCACATGCACATTGACTAAAGCAAAGTTAATTAGAACTGAAACCAGTTATTGACTAGAAATTGTCAACCCAAGATACATCTTATTACCATGTACAGTGGAACCCCGGGATATGAAATTAATTTGTTCCAAAAGGATTTTTGCAAGCCAAATTTTTTGTAATCCAAAAAACATTTAACATGTAAATTGGTTAATTTGTTCCACTGACCCGGAAGACCCCTCATACAAAGGAAAAAAACAACAACACTGTTCTGCACATTTAATACTGCATAAATAAAGAGTATTGTAGTACAAATGTAATGTAATAAAAAACCTGAAATTGAATGTATATTGGGTTAAAATTCTAAAAATGTCCTACCTTTAATACGAAGTGCAGTACAGCATGTAAACTGTCAATGATAAACCAATCAGAGAACAGTACGTCATACAAAGCATACGTACGCTTGCCTCCGCCATGCCTCCAGTAGGTAAACTACTGGTATGCTGCAGAACAACATTTTTGCAGAGCACCGGGCTGTGTTTTAGCATGCACTTTAAAATATGGTAAATCAGGAAAATTCCAAAAACCAGTTTTGGCAAGATTGACAAACTTTTGTGAAGCGAACTACAGGATGCTATCCATTTTTTTGCTGAATGAGACCTAAATTAGAGCCTCTAATGGCTCATTATTGCAAATCTGCTGCATCACAGACATTGTGAATAATGTATTCCGACATATTCTGAGGTGAGCTTATCCATCTCAGCAAAACCTTTCGCCTCATTTAACCCCTATTTTTGAAGTATCAGCTACAACTCTACTGAAGTTTTACACTTCCTGACTAAAACATTAGTTTGAACTCCTTTCGCTTGCAAAATAAGTTATTTTTCAGAAATGCTGGAGTTGTTTTTATAAAGTAAAGCTAAATTAGTAGTACAGAAAATAGGGTACATCTTATTAAAATCTAACACTGTGACGGTTCTTACAATAGCTGACCTGTCACAAACAGTGTCTTCATTTCAGACATTTCGACCATCATGGCAAGACTAAACCACTGTCAAATGAGCTCAGGGACAAGACTGTGAATCTGTGCAAGACGGGAATCGACTCAAAGACTATCATCACGAAGCTTGTTGAGAAAGAGACTACTGGTGCAATTATTTAAAAATGGAAAAATTACAAGAAAACAATCTTTAATCTGGAGCACATTGCAAGGTAAAATCTTGCATTGTGCAGCTTACATTTCACCTTTGTAAGGATGATTCTGAGACAGCCCAAAATTACAAAGGAGGTGCTGATTTATTTATCTCAAGGGAGTTGGGACCACAGTCACCAAGAAAAACATTACTAACACACTTTGCAGTAATGGATTAAGATCCTACAGTGACCTCCAAGGTCACTGCTCCCCCTACTCAAAAAGGCACATGTGCAGGCTGATAGATTGTAACCAGATTGGAAATCAAGCATCAACATGCAGGAGTACAAGACAAAGGAGCGTGAATAGATGCTAGCGGGGTTAACTTCGTTTGGCTTGCTTGTGTCGGGGTGGATGAGTATATTTCGACCATGTTGCGTTTTACCGCTTTAATATAAAGCGTTTTACAATGCCTGATGACGATGAAGAAAGACAAGAAGCACGTTTATTTTTTAAGAGGCATTCTCACAAGCATAACTTACCCAAGACCTTAACTTACGACCTTACCCACTGTTTAAACAAAACAAACATGTCATAAAAAATATCTTACATATGCATAAGTGACTACATCTTTCTTAATCACAAGCACGGGCATTACGGTTAGTGGAAGATTTTGTAGCAATGTATGCAGAGGCTGACATCCCATTAGAAAATTTAGCCTGGGTACATGCATTCCTCAAGTACGGGCTCAATTGTCCACTGATGCATTGCAATGTTGTAAATGTTTTTTTGCACTTAACTAACAGACCTTTTATTCAATAACCCAAAAAAATACATACACTATGCTGGTAAAAATAAGTGTAAAGTGTAAAAAATGGAATTCTAAAAAGTTAAAAGATAAAAAAATGAGTTTTGAAAAAAAATAAATAAATAAAAATAAACAAAAATTGACCATATTAGCCTATAATTTGTGTTTTGAAATCGCTCGCCAGCAACGAGAATCTACGTAAATCAACTGCACTGTGACGTTGATGTGACGTTCATGGAAAGCAGCGCATCGTAGTGAAGTATGTTTGCTGTGAATTAGTAAATCTAGTCCACCAACGATTTCACAAACACTTGGTGATGGTAAGCCACTATGTAGCCACAGCTGCCCTGGGGCAACCTTGACGGAAAGTGAGGCTGCCAGTGTGCGCCATCAAACCCTCCGACCACCACCGACACTCACACACACATCACTTTCATACTAGGCAATGTGGGTGAAGTGCCTTGCCTAAGGACACAAGGAAAGTTTATTTCCTCCCACTGGCACCCTTCCTCTGAGGTCTACCATCAAATAAAATAAATAAATAATTGTTAAATAAACACAGATTATCAAAGTTTGCTGTATATTATCAGTTGATTTGTCTTGGGTATCTGCTGTACATACCTCCTGGCTTCCACAAAATGTTTTACAGGCATATCCATCCTGGAGGTGACCTTAGGGTAGGTTTAAGATGCACTGGAGAAACTCTCTCAGTTGTCCCAGGAATGCCTTGCATTCTCCCAGTGTGGCTGGAGGAGCTGGCCTGAGACAGGTATAAGGTCAGGTGTTTCTCTGATGCCCCTGGAGATGACAACTGGAAGACAATGGAAATGGCAATAGAAATGCCAAATCCTGATTTGTGTTGCTTAAGCATTACATTTAAACACTGGCCAAGCACTGCGACTTTGATTTTCTAACCCATCATGTAGGGATGTTAGAAAATGCATAAATGTGTAACATCATGCCTGCAATCTATCTAAACAGATAAAGCATCATAAGACCCTACCCAACTCACTTCCCGAACTGTCATATTAAGGAACCTACGGTAACTTTTGTTGAGGCATATGCTGTCAGTCCATATTGCTTTACTTTAAACACAGTACAATTCTCAATACTTGCAGGTTTCAGCATATGGAAAGGATTGGAACACTTTTTGTCTTAATTGGCAGGGTCTGTGCACAGTTTTGAATGAAACTCTTAGGCACTCACCTGCAGTACAAATGAATAATCAATCCATGAAAAGGAAACAAGTGAAAATGAACTGGCAACTGGCAGCAGACACTCCACATAAACAGTAGCACTGATTACAAATCACCTGGGTTGTCCTCAACCAAGGATTTTCATAGTCAAATATGATTTGTTAGAATTTGCATATTGTCAAAGGTTTTTTTCTACAAATATTATTTGCTCCAGATAAACCTCAGATAAACAAGTAAACCTGGTAGGTGTGCAACAACAGTACCTTCATTTATTTAGTCACACAGAAAGTAAGACAAATATATAAATACTGTCGCTGTCAGGAAGTGGGCTTATCACACATCAAAAAAGTAGAAATATTATGTTACTATGTGCTATGTACCTGATGGATGTAAGCATGTAATGAAAGATGCCGGAGAAGTCCAACATTAATAGGTTTGGACCGGGGAGTGATCAAACACACTGGCATCGATTGGCACAGCCTGTATAATAATAATAATAATAATAATACATTTTATTTGTTAGGCGCCTTTCAAGGCACTCAAGGTCGCCTTACATAGTGACAAATACAATAAAACAGTTAAAAACATAAAATACAATTAAAAATACATAATAAAAAGACAGTTATGGTCACAGTGCATAAGCTTTTCTAAACAGATGAGTATGTATCAAGCTGTCAAAACACAAACTATTCGGGCTTTTGCATCCCTAGTTAACAGGCATTTTTTTTAAACCCGTAATGTGCGCCTGTATTGGGCGTGATGTGCGTGTTTGAAACTATCCATGTGTGCACGGGCAAATTGCATCTCTATTTTCAAACATTTTTGATGGAGATCTATGACTAACATACTTGAATTTGCATTGTTACATTAGTTGCTGTTTTGAAATATAGTGTGATTTGTATATCCATGAGTGATAACATTTATTTTTTCATGAACAAACCCACATATTTAATCTCGAATGCGAAGCGGTCAGCTCAAGTAAGAAGTGCCAACCCCCATGCCTTTCAACACGGAACAGAGTAGCGGCCTACAGTATGTAGCTGAAGGAGGCTAAGACGAAGAATGAGTCATGCCATCTTGACACATGCATGAAAAACGGTGTGCATTGGCATGAAATGCCACGCTACCGCACGAGTTACAGTACGTACACCAAAGTCATGTACTGTTGACGTCTGGTGTACGAAATAGTATGGGCCAGCACTTTCTGCATCCATGACGCAAGCGTGGCATTATTTGGTCCCGCTTTGTCCCACATGACACCACGATATAGCTGACATTATCCCCAGCTGCATGAATGCATCAATTTGCAAGGGAGCTACACAATGTTGAACTCGGAGAAGAATCTCTCATTGCAGAGAAGAAAAGGTGTCTACATTATCTCACAGCCTGCATTGTTTGCAAAAAGGTTGCGTTGTGCTCACAACTAGTTCACGCAAGTGGCACAAAGATTATGCCAGAAGTTCTGAACATTTCTCATTTTTCTTTGCACACATGCTTCACACTTGTTTGTGACAAATTTACTTACTGGCACATCAAATTGCGTACCACTGCTGGGACAACATTTGTGCAAGTGTCAAGGTGGCTTTAGACATGCTTTTTAGTGCAGTCATGTCCATCCATCCATTTTCTATGCCGCTTATCCTCATTAGGATTGCGGGTGTGCTGCAGCCTATCCCAGTACACCCTGGACTGGTCGCCAGTCCATCGCCGGGCAGACATACAACCATTCACACTCACATTCATACCTGTGGACAATTTAGAGTCTGCAATTATCCTAACATGCATGTTTTTGGAATGTGGGAGGAAACCGGAGTACCCGGAGAAAACCCCGCACACGCACGGGGGGAACATGCAAACTCCACACAGAGATGCCCAACGGAGATTCAAACTCTGATCTCCCGACTGTGAGGCCAACATGCTACCCACTCATCCACTGTGCGGCCCAGTGCAGTCATGTGAGCAGCATAATTTTGCTACTGTGGATCTCCTCATTTATAAGTAACTTTATGCTTCAGCCCTCACCTTGGTCCTAAACTTTGGGTAATGGCCAGTAAAATGAGATTGAGGATACCAAGATAGAAGCGACTGTATAATATTTTTCCAGTGAGCTGGTTGCCTTAGAAACAATATGACTAGTTCAGAGCCCGGGGCTGCACCTTCACACTGGAGAGACCAAGTTAAAGTTGCCTAATTGGGACAATCTCAGGGAGCTCCTACTGTGTAGACCAGACATGGACAGAGTATCTGCAGTGCCTGCAGGTTTTTTAATATGTCCTTATTGTAGACCTCAGCTGATAATGGGATTTGCAAAGCTAGTTTCAACAATCAAAACTATTCGAATAGTTTTTGAAGCAAGAGACTGCACTTTCTTGTGATAAATGGGCATTATGGTAATCATAGGAACTATGTCAAAGCAGCTACAGTACGAGAATACAAACCT
The DNA here is from genome assembly GCA_024372805.1 of Oostethus manadensis. Taxonomy (NCBI): domain Eukaryota; kingdom Metazoa; phylum Chordata; class Actinopteri; order Syngnathiformes; family Syngnathidae; genus Oostethus; species Oostethus manadensis. The sequence goes on from QODF01000041.1 coordinate 5,713,357, forward strand.
ATGATTGAAAGCACAGTGGCTGGGAGTCTGTTAGCAGAACAGCTGGAGTCTGTGTGACTTAGCGGGTTATAGAGGCAAGACATCTGTGACAAAGTTCAGCAAAATATATTTTTTACTTTTGTAGTTATTTTTCTGTGTTTTTTAAAGTTTGTTTTTGCGTTGTTTTTTTTTGTGCCAACTTTTAATTTTAAAACATGACAAGGCGGTTGTTTGGGAAGTATACAAGGGGGGATGTTCACTTACTCTCAATATCCAACGTTTTTTTCATATTGTAAATCCCACATCCTTTATTCAGGTACATTCCAGGTGTCTTATTCGGTAAACTCCTGTAAAAATCTATTTTGATTTTTAAAGTAGTCTGTCATTATAACATTTTTATCATGCAATGAGTAATGCAATGCAACAGCTAAAATACGACAATTCCAAGTGGACAACTATAGGTGTTAAATTATGCAATATATGTAAAGTATATATCCTGGCCTCCCTGCAATTTTTTTCTAATCCATTGTGGAAACCTCGTGACCAATACACCTTGGAGGGATGAAATAAAATAATTCTTCATAGAAACATCTGGAGGTCCCCCAGGAAAAGCTGCCTTGGTTATCATACTGAGTCTCCCACTAGAACTTCATTTTACATACAGGGAAGCTCTAAATTATTCATACATCAACCACATTTTGAGTCAAAGTGAATTTCTCTTTTTGACCGGATATCTTCTGGCTAGAAACAAATCAAAAACAAATCAAGAAAATAGCAAAAAAAAACTTTAAGAAGTTTTGGTAGAGATCCGGCAATTTTTATCCTGTCGCAGTAAAGAAATGTTAACACAAATCTTAGTCATTGTTTTTTTTTTTTTTTTGCATTTAGAGAATTATTTGGTACCCAGAATTCCTGGTGACACATTTGCCTGAAAAGCAGGGGTTTTCAAAGTGTGGCGTTTAGCATTGGTAACTAATATTTCATTTAGTAGTAGTTATAAGATGTTAATGTTTGTATTTTTTAAGTTTGCAGGAGTAGGGGGTATTTCAGGTCAAATGTCTGAAGGGGTATGCCACTGTAAGTAATCCTTCCATCCATTTTCTATGCCGCTTATCCTCATCAGGATCACAGGGGGTATGCTGGAGCCTATCCCAGCGGACTGGGGCGACAGGCGATTTAATATGCCCAAAGTCAGCTGGGATAGGCTCCAGCAAACCCGCGACCCTAATGAGGATAAGCGGTATAGAAAATGAATGAACAATTCAAAACTATGGACAATTTAGAGTCGCCAATTAACCTAACATGCATGTTTTGAATGTGTGAGGAAACCGAAGTACCCGGAGAAAACTCACACACGCACGGGGAGAACATGCAAACTCCACACAGAGATGCCCAACGGAGACTCGAATCCATATCTTCCACATCTCCTGAAAGTGTGGCCAACACGCTAACCACTCAGCCACCGTTTGGGAATAATGTTCTAATAATAATAGTTTGAGAACCATCATTATTAGAACACTACTAGGTTAGAGTATTATTAGAGTCTTGTAGATTTAAAATAGCATCCCTATAGTCACCTACACAGTTTGACTTACACGTTAGCGTTAGGGGAGTTACTTATTGTTGTTCTTTTTTTACTTGCTTACTTTAGGAGCTATCCACACGGAAACATTTTCAGGTCGAAACGGCTGTTGAAAAGGCTTAAGGCCAACAAAACATTACATAACCAGAAAATAGGATGATGAATTGATATATTTTGAAGAATCGTGATGGAGTGAAGCCGCAAAATTTGAAGTGCAATGTGGCGAGGGAAAACTAAAGCAGATACTGTATCTCTCACCATAGGGGCTGAAATTCGATTCATTTTCCTGTGGCATAAGTGAAGTTAGCTGAGTTTTTCTTTATTTTCCTCGAACTGCTGCCATAGATCAAAATATATATTTAGGATGAATAATTTTGAACATGGATTTTTTAAAAAATGCATTCTCCCTTGGCAAAGCAATTTTGCTGAGCACCTAAAGGCAGCTTGACTCCCATTCAACAGTTATGCTGGACAAGAAAAAAAAAAAGAACGACTAAAAGATCAGACAATTTTGCAACATTGTTTTTTTTTTGAGCGCAACAAAGCAGAAAAACTCACAACTGAACTGAGAATGACCTCTAAATTGCATTCTTGAATTTGAATTGCAGTTTCAAACAGGAAGCAGAATTGCAATTGCAGGAAGTAGAAAGGAAATTCCATAACTAGGATGTATGCAACAATTAACCTATTAAAGTATACATTTAAAACATTAATTTTATTAAAAATATTATTGTATGGACATTATTATACTTTATTATAGTATTAATTGACATTGTGGATTTTGCTGTGAACTGGCTCCTACTGTTTTATCCACGTTTATATTTAATATTTAAACTGCATTACAATACGGTCTTTCATTTGTTGCATGATCAAATCATTGGAGATTGATCAGAACTCCCTTTTTGTTCATCCCTCCAAGGTACGGGATTATCTTCTTGGATTTATCCATTAGATTATGACCGACACGTGATGCGTGCATTGTGGACTATTTGCATTGACATGCATTCACCCATCATGCACTGCAGTCCAGGTCAGGCTGCATACATGGATTTGTCGGAGGTAGGCTTTTTATTTCACACCTTATATTGCAAAGCAGGGAATTTACAGAAATCGCTCACATATCGTCATAAACATCACAACTTCTGTCAAAAATATGTTCAAAACACCCCAAAAACATTCAAAAATATTTTTATTCATAAATAATGCTGTTTTGTGGTTAAATATGGCAAGTTATTAGTCAAAAAGATGCATGATTGAACAAATGTTACGTCGTTTTTGCAATAAAAGCCAATCAAAATGAAGCATTTCCAAGCATATAGTGGGCTAGACAAGTAAAATACATATATAAGGCATTCAGAAGACTTGGAGGAATGACGTGTAGTATTCTACACCTGCCACTAGGTGTCAGTAATGTTACTTCATCAACAGGCTTTTATTGCAGGTTTGGATTATCTCACAACACATCTACTGTTAGTTGAAATCTAACGAGAAAAAAAAAAAAATTAAAAAAAAAAAAATAAAAAAAAAAAAAAAGAAAAAAAAAAAAAATAAAAAAAAATAATAATTAAAAAATAATAAAAAAAAAAAAAAAAAAAAAAAAAAAAAAAATTAAAAATTATAGAAAAATAAGATACAGAAAAAAAAAAAAAGGAAAAAAATAAAAAATAAAAAAAAAAAAAAAAAAAGAAAATAAAAAAAATAGAAAAAAAAAAACTCAACACCATCAACAGCAGAGATGGAAATAGCAGTAATTTTACAAGAAAAACTATACAAGAAAGTATAAAGAGTAGTTTCAGTGACAGATTACTATCGCTGTCCTGCTCCATTGAAAGACTGAGCTGATCATTCCTCCCCCACGCCATAAAAACACACACAAGACTGGACTTATTAACTATGTATATTTTTGAATTAGAAAGGATAAAAAAGATTATTTTAAAAGTCGTAAGATTATGAGTACAAGCAAAATCAAGTTTGCCATTTTTGGGAAATTAGGTTGGGGTAAAATGTATAGTATTATGTCAACAAAGAAGGACACTTTGGAACTTTCTTGTGTTTTTGTTCATTTTTTAAAATGTACTTTGAGAAGGGGGTGGCGCCCACAACAGCACCTGATACTCGTTGAGAAGAGCCAAACGTGTTAACATCTAAACAAGTCTCCAATAACACATAAAGAAACAGCTACGCCCAGGTTAGCGTCTATTTTGTCTGAATTGTCTTAATTCTGTCTCATGCCAAATAAATAGAAAATACATTAAAAAAAAAAAAAAACACAAATTCTTAGTCATCATTGTCAAATAAAAATGAGTGTCAGCAAGTGATAGAAAAGGGACAGCTAGAAGTATTATAACCCTTTATTGTCACGGGAATACATGAACAGCACACATCTTGTTGAAAGAGTGTACCAGTAAAAAAAACAATCAAAACCAAAACAAAGAGCAACAATGTACATCACTGCTAGCTAGCCTCTGCATTTTCTTCATAGACACATTTCACATTGCTGCAAGTCCTTTACGAAAGAATAGAATGGTCAAATACACAGCTCAGACAAGGCAAGTCATGCACTTTTTTTTTTTTATTCTTACAAATTGAACTAGCATGCCATGAACAGTTTCCTAAAACATACACACATATTCTGCAGACATTTATTCATTTTAACAGACCTTCAATTACTCCCTTGAGTCTTTGGGGTGTTGGAGTGGTGTAAAGGTTGCTGTAGCACACTAATTGAAAGTAAAAAGCAAACTTTCTATGCTTTCAATAAACCTAATCAATCTGATTAACTGTATATATGAATGGAACTGCGTTAAAAGTAACCGTGAGGCGACGTGGCTTCAAATCAGGGAAACCACATAATGAAACACAAATATCAGGTCACCAAAAGTGTTAAATATATATTTTGCTCACCAACATCTCAATTCCTTGATCTGATTTCAAAGCGCAGGTTCCGATTTCTTTGTCTGCCGGCTTTCTCTTCTTTCTTATCAATCTTGTGCACCTGTTTGAGACCCAATACCGTCACACACATACAAAAGCCCTCCAAAAAGTTTTGAGCTAAAGCAGCTGAGGCTGAATGATGAGTTTCAAAGTAATCTCCATGCACAAGGTGCCCGCTTCTATTCTTGTGCCAGAGGCCAAATCACTTCCAAAATTCGATAGCTTTAGTCAGTGGAGGCCACCAAATTCAACAAGCTGCATAATAAACAGAGAATAAGCAGATAATTCAATTTCCAAAAAAAAAAACCTCGTTAGTGCACATTATTTTGTTTGATGTTGTGTTTTCCTGAATCTTCCTCTATTGTGCAAAGAGATGTTCAATCCAGCATGGTGTACGCTGGCAGACGAAGACAAGGCGCAGCGACAACACCACAGAACACAGCGATGACTCAAAACCCAAAACACACAAACACCACTAAGCACACACTAGAAAAGCTGAGAAGTTCCCGAAACAAAATGGAAGTTAGCCGAGACCTCTTTAAATCCTGAACAGTATAGACGGCAAACGATTTTAACAGCCAAGTGTTGATCGAAGAAATGTTGCACGTCTGGTGTTTGTGTGTTTTTCCTTTTGCATTAGTTTGTGACGCTATAGCATTTTTGTAAGTGCAGCGTTGGAATGCATGCGTTTTATGGCATTTGTGTGTTTTTGGTTTTGGCACATTTCTGTGCTCGGAGCTTCTGGACGTTGCTGCGTGTCTGCTCTTGTCCACCATCGAAATGGTGGTTTGGTGAAGCGCTTTCGTTGTGCTTTTTCATTATCGTGTCACAGAAGCATAAAAACAAAAACAACATTGTGGCACACATTTGGTGTCCTAAACTGAGACATAATATTTCTGAATAGCAATGAATCAGTATACAGTGGAAGCAGAAAAGTCAAAACAATCCATTCCATGATGCTGGCTGACTTCCAAGTTGTTCTAATTTCAATAAAGCGTTGTTGTATGGTCATCTGTCTGTCAGACAATTTGCAGTAAGATCACATCTTGAACACTAAAAATATTATTTGACAAGCATTTTGAAACTATCATGTTTTTGATATATATTTACATTATCCTTGACTAGGTAAAATCTATTTATGCATGTGCACTTAACAAAAATATGTATGCAACATTTTTTTTTTAGCGTCCGTCTTTCATGAGCTCAACACAAACATCTAAAATATTTTCTACGCACACAAAAGGCTTATTTTTTTCAAACATTCTCACAATGTTTCTAAATCTGTCTTAAAGTGTGCATTTCATTTGGCCTTTTATTGTGGCCAGTAGGGTTGTCACAAAACACGACACGGGACTATACATGCGATTGGGCCTTTGAGAACGAGATAAGACGGGATTTTAACATAAGAAAAGTTTAAATATTATTTTTATTGTAATATCGCAACTTACTACGTTGTACTCTTCTGCACTCTGTGTGTATGCTACCGGCCCCGTCTCCACCCACTGAGACAAAGAGACTGTATGACTGACAAAAATATGGTACCAAATAAAAAATTTTTTCCCTGAATGACAAATCTTGTCACAAGATCTTATGACACCCCTAGTGGTCAGCCTAGGGCAATGTATAATAATCATGCATAGTGACATGCCACACCTGTGAGGTGAATGCATTATCTAAAGGGAAATGCTCACGATCAAAGATTTTGACAGATTTAAAAGAAATGGGCCTTTTGTGTACGTACAAAACAATTTAGAACTTAAAAAACGGTTATAAGGCTATTATCACCATTTTCTTCACTAGTACCCTTTAATGGTTAAATCACAAAACAAGAAAAGGCAAAGCACTAGTGGAGTTGATCCTGATGTCACCCAATAAGATATTTTTATGCACAATTTGAGGTCTATTTTTTCACAAATATTGGTTAAACTCCGAATTGTACCACATTTGGGTGTCTGAGTTTGGAGGTTCCACCGTAGGTGTTGGTTGCAGGGTAGGTAAGTTCTCACATGTTGTGTATTTATTTATGAGGTTACAGTCTACAGTATATGCTGATTTTGCAGTGTTTGGCCAATCCTTGGGGTCCTCGTATACTATAGTGGCGATGCCCTCATTAAACAACACTAGCAGTAGTGACGTCCCCTTAATTAGGATTTGTGCTGGAGTTTTTGTTAAGCAAACCTCCTCTTTCTGCCATCTCCACCTGCCTCCTATTGATTTCAGGTACTCTGGTCACGTGCCCCTGAAGAATGCTATGTAAAGTTGGATCTAGGGGGTGCGGGTGGAAAGCTGTAACAGTGAGATTAGATATGAGATTGCATTTTAAAATGAAAAATACACAAGTGCAAGAGATGGCGAATGAAATGGAAACCTGACAGTGTGCTGGACTAGTAGACTGAAGTTGCATTTTAATATAGTCCTACACATGGATCACTGCTTCTCAGAGTTTATTGGTTTAGATTCATCATTCTGTTACTATGGTGACACAAGAAATATTGAGGTCTCATAATTCAGACTAGATTTCTAATTTCACAACACACACAGCATCTTTTTCCCAAACTAGCATTAAATACATATTCCTAACACTCTTGCATTAAAGTAGATGCTACAATCCCATATGGGACAAAAATATGGGGCTTTGAGAACATATAAATGACTTTAGATTTTTCTGCAGCGTTAAAAGCGTTATCAGGTGATCATCTTTTTTTTACTGCACTACAGTACCGTTCCCAATCAGGAATCAACCCAACAAACAGTGTGCTTCTCACATCTGCACTGTGGAGGACCGGAAGAAACAGCAGACGGTGTAGGGTGATGGAAATGACAACACTTTTTGCGCACACATTGTGCTTAGACCTTCTGGATTATGTTGAGTTTTTCCACTATTTTATTCATTATAAAAGGTATAATTAATTGACAAGGAGCAATCACAATGCATACATATGACTTATAACCTATGTCTTAGTATGACTAAGTTTGACATTATGACTCAGACTTACGTCTGTCCGGCTTAGAGCACTCAAAGTGAACTAGACCAGTCATTCTCGATTGGTGGGTCACAATACGGAGTCGCTTTCAAATGGCTCGCGGGTCTTTGACTGTACAAAAATACAAAACAATGTAATGTCTGTGAATGCAACTCGCATTCTTGCCTGTGCTATTCGCTTGTTACCCCATCACGAACTGCAGGCCTAGGCAGCCGCATAACCGTGTCAAACAATCACTTTAAATATTTGAGACATTTAAGGGGGGAGGCTTATGCACAAAAGCAAGCTGGGATGGTGAGATAAATGCAGTAAACAAAGGCTGAGACACTAAAAACTAGTAAAAACTGTTGCCTGGATGCTGCTTTTTCTTCTAGTTTTGCACATTTCAATATATATTTGGTAAGTCGTGTTTAGTTGATTTGTGTTTCACTGTAATTACAGAGGAACCTTGGTTAACATCATGAATTTGTTGCAGAAGTTCCGTTTAACCAAAAGGTATTTCTTTTTTTTTGCATAAGAAATAATGAAAATGTAATTAATTCCAGAAAGCCAAAAATGTTAAAATAAAACATATTTTTAAATAGTTGTGCAGTTATTTGCAATTTGCAGTCGTAAATGTTTGACGTCTGATTGCAACGGGTTTGTGTTTTTGTATTCATTTTGCATGCATTTCGGTGAGAAATCAATTCTGAATAAAAAATCTCAGCAGCCATTTGGAAGCCGGAAAAGACAGCTCTTTTTAATGAGCTGAGCCAAAAGAGGCGGTTCTCTAAAAAGAGGCGAACTTCCCATCATGAGTGCTGACGCATGGTACATGTGTGGCACCAGTGTAATCTAAAAAGGACCAACTGTCAGTATGGCCTTATGCATGTTGTTTCACAGACTGTTCAACTATTGTTATGTGATATTAAATAAGATATAATGACGACAATGTATGCTTTAATGACACTTGTAAATAAATCTATTACTCAAATTTTGAGTAAATTGGACCTTCGTCTTCGTCTGAGATTCAAGGGGCTGCAAGAAAAAAATGACTGCACTATAGTGACACATCAAGCACTGGGGAAAGGGGAAATGCCAGTCATATCATGATAGGTTACATTCAAGCAACATTCTGCACATACATATAGCACCATAAACCCCAACAACAGGAGAACACACACCTGATCAGGGCGACCACCTTTCAATAAGGCAAAACACCTTCACGTGTTTACAAGTAATGCCAGTTACGCCAGACTACTCCTTGACTGATGCATTTCTGAATATGCAACAACTTTAACAACAAACGGTGTCCAGTATCACTCCCTCGGATTTTCAAAGCATGTATGTTCCTTCGTATACAATAATATTTACATATAGACTTTCACAGCTGCTAAGCAAGAACTGTATAAAACACGCAAAGGAGAAACTAGTGAACACCGAGACGCTATATACCAGGATGGAGGAGAGGCGTGGCTTTCTGTCCTCTGGAATGTACACAAGAGCCATGTAGTCAAATCAGTCAGTGGGAATGTGAGGGGGGCTCACTGGTTTGGCGAGGCTGGTCTCGGTGGTGGCCACTAGTCATAGTGGTGCTTCGGTCAAGCCCTCTAGAGGGAGGGTGGTGGCATTTTCAGTGGGCCGCTGATCCTCCTGGGGTTGTGGGGGGTTGTGAGCGGTGGCGGTCAGGCTGGCGTAAGCAAGGTGACAGTCTGTGTGCAGAAAGGGGGGGTAGTGCTGGCGATAGCTGATGTATGCAAACAGCAGCCCAATCACTCCTCCAACAAAGGCATCTGCAGAGTGACAGAAGGGTATACATTTCAAAGTATGCCTCCATCGGTACTTGTAGCCTAACTAGTCAGTAAGACCTGCTCTGAAGGGAACACTTCATAAAGTATAACAGAAGGTGGTATACAGCCTCATAGTGCATATCCTTTAAGGCTCTCTCATTTAATGGTTGATTAAAATAAACGGTAGACAACGAAAATCATCTGCAAACTGATTTTGCAAGAGCTTTTTTAACATTAAAGTGTTGCACATCATTACTGGCATCTTGAGGGATTAAAAAAAAATATTGTACAAGGATGGTGAATATAAAAATAACATATTTCTTATAGCTACAGCACCAGGGGGAAACTTTCATCGTTTAAACTATGTTTAAACGTGTGTCAGGTGTCACTGAACTTCTTTTTTCTACTTCTGGTTGAAATTAAATATGAGATTAAAGTAAGTGCCTGAGTGTGTCAAAATAATTGAATAGAAAAACATGTGATGCAATAAATTAGTATGATGGCCTCATAGTGACAGCGATAAGAAGAAGCGCAAGGATTTGGCGGGACTATTAGTATTTATCACGTATTGCCTAGCTGCCTGGATAATGGTGTTTCCCAGCTTCTGTTTACACTGAGTGCAGATTGAGGCCCCTCAGGTTTAATGGGGTGCATATGCTGACACGCTGCTCAGAGAAAAAAAGCGATAGAATGTGGGGAAACTGCAATAATGGTGCTCACCGTGGACACATTTTTTGTGTTTCAATATTAATAGTTTGCCTTGAATTTGCTTCATTAGGTAGATTGGTGTTTTGTGGCACAGCAACTGCTAAATAAGATGTGCAATCCGGGTTTATAGACGGTGCCAATGTGCAGTACATTCCTGAAATTTCAGCAACCATTTTATGACAGTATATCTTCTCAAGGGACAACGTTATAGAAATTGACAGCGAGAAGTCGTTAGTGTACAACTCCTATAGCAGTGTAGTAATCCCTTGTTTATCGCGGTTAATTGGTTCCAGGACTGACTGTGATAAGTGAATTTGCGTGACGTAGGATTCCTTATTTATATTGTAAATGGAATATTTTTGTAGTTGAAGCAAAACCTGTTTACAACCTTCTAAAAATGGTGTTAACATTATTAGAGCCATGTAGACATGACATCTAGACACCCGCACAGTGACTGCAGCACTCGTATTACCCAATATAGCAAACAAGCCCTTTGAAACAAATGGTGTGCTCAGTAATTGTCCTTTGAACATTTGGATAGCAAGTTACATTGAGGGTTCAGAGCGGAATTTTAGGTTTTAGTTTTGGGTTTTAGATGACAACAGTAGCCAGTGTTATGATCGTATTGTGCCGGTGAAATAATCAACACATGCAATAAAAGTCTGTGGTTCCAGGGATAAAGTCTGTTGTGTGTTACTAGTGACACCGAGATATCAGTGTAGAATACTTTTCATCAATGACCTTTAATGCCAACATATAGCAAACCGTGAGGAGACAAGCTGCTGTGGCCATCAGCACCGGCGAGCGACGCGCTCACATCCAGCGCAAATTACGAGTCTCCCAGGGTTTTGATTAGTTATCAGACATGAAGGGTGTTTGGCGTATTTTGAGACCTGCACCTGTCGACAGGTATTTTTGTCCCACTTTTCATAAGCAGCTTCAGCTCTCTCAGCTTTGATGGGCGTCTTCTCCAGATTGCATTATTTCCACATACATATGTTCAATTGGATTTAAATTAGGGCTCGTGCAAGGCGACTTCAGAGTAACCCAGCCTTTCTTCAATGTTGTGTGTCGTTTGTTTTTGTTTTCGCTAATTCATCCTTTCGGAGGACCCATGACCTGAGACTGAGAACGAGCTTTCTCACAACAGGCAACACATTTCTCTCAAGAATGCCATGATAGTCTTGAGATTCCATTATCACAGATTAAAGACACGCTATGTCTGACGCAGCGAAGCATCAGCCAGCCTTTCAACACACTGTAACTGAGTGTCCTCCATGTTCCACACTAGGTAACATAGAGCTGTTGTGACTTAGACAGATGGACGCTTTATTCATCTATAATAGAAATTCATGCAAAATTCTTGATGTGACAAATTACTCTTAGTTCTGAGTAGGCCTGTCACAATAACACACTTTGCTGGACGATAATTGTCATACACATTATTGTCGATAATCAATACTATTGACATTTTTGAGACCATTTTTTATTAATTCTATAGCATAATAATGAGTGTACTAAGACGTACAATCCAGTCCAGCTAACCTTGATAAACCACTCTTGAATACAGTGGAACCCTGGGATACAAATATCCCGGAATACAAAAAATCCGGTATATGAAAATACCTTTCTGATTTATTTTGACAAAAATCCCTTTGGAACGAATTAATTTCGTATACCTGGGTTCCACTGTTTATGCAACAGATTCCACTTCGATGGCTAACAGCATTTCTGAGGTCCGAATCACTGCCTCCTTATATATGGCATTTAATATAAATTTGGTAATTGTCTTAAAAATAAAAAATATTTATTTCTGACAATATTATAGAATGTTTGTTTTATTATTATTTATTTATGTGTCATAGGCATACCAGTGAAAAATGTGCCATTCACTTCCCTGGCAATAAACCTGAAAAAAAAACAAACCTGTAAAAACATTTACTGAGAGCGTTTTTTTTCTTTTTTGTTGTTGTTGAAATCCGGGAGTTGTAAAAAAAAAAAAAAAAAAGAAAGTAAAACATGAACTTTGGAAAACAAATGATCTAGCAAGTTGTAAGGGTGCTGTAGTCTTCTTATTTGTGTGCCACAGCATTACAAATCCAAGACTTGCCTCCTCCCCAGTACACTGCTGCTACTTTAAAGCAGGGTTGTTTAAACGATCTGAACACGACCTAATAAAGGAGCAGTGGCATCACAGTTTCGGAGCCTTGACACCGACCTTGCCAGTGGTGCTTGTAGTCGCAGGTCCGGGACAATGCAATCATCATTGCACTGTAGAGAGGCAGCACGGTGGCACAGAGACGCCAGCTCCGACCTCGACCCTGACTGGTAAAGCACTGCAGCTTCCCCGCCAGGTAGAAGGAAGTGAAACCAAGCCCAGAAAACGCAACTAATGAAGAGAAGACAAAGAAAAGGGTCAATACTCCGCTACTTCCAGTTGTGGGGAAGAACAAATATCATTAAAAAAAAACTCTAGAGAATGATGCTAATGTTCCCTCACAATGATGTTCAATAGGTGACAGGGGAAAATCATAAAAGGAATATATTCGGTACAGTCTGTGTGACAAGTACTACATAAATCAATTTGACAAGTATTTGGGTGCAGTGGAAGAACCCCAAACTACAGATTGCAGCATGTGCTCTACAAAAGCATTTACAGGCGAGATATGTTGGAGTGTATAAGAAACATGTATCTGCTCAAGTTTTAAATGCTCCAATTGAACAAAAACTGAAATGTTAGCACCGTATCGCACTGATCTTTGTCAGTGCCGCTAATTTATGTCCTTCATGTTTTATTGTTTTATGTGCTACATGGCGTCTTTTGCGGTCGACTTCATTCAGTTCAGACTTCAGTGGGTAAAGTGCACAATAGCATCCCAATGAGCCCCATTAATGAGTCTTACTGAAATTACTTGTAAACTGTACAAATTCCACCATGGAGGCTAGGTTTTGGGCAACACACCTGGAATACCTTATTGTGGGACCTCTGAAAATTACTATACTTAAAATTGATGAAAACAAATAAAATATGAGACACACAACAATGAACCACAATTCTATGTAGGTAACAATGAATGAGCGCTAATGGGAAAGACAAAGTGCCTGCAATGCAGTCTTGTGTAAACACTGCAAGATATAAAGAACACAATGAAAACAGTAAATGGCCATAGAGTTCAATACAAAGTATTAATTTTCAAGGTGAGGTGGTACTTTACTGCTGCAATGAAAGCAGAGGCAAAATAAATCTGATGAAGTGAAGTATTATTGTCTTTGTCTGTTGTAATTATAAGTTATCCATTCCATTGTCTTCCGCTTATCTGGGTCCGGGTCGCGGGGACAGCAGTCTCAGTAGGGAGGTCCAAACTTCCCGGTCTCCGGCGACCTCTTCCAGCTCCATCGGGAGGACACCAAGGCGTTCCCAGGCCAGCTGTAAGACATAGTCCCTCCAGCGTGTCCTAGGTCTTCCCTAAGGCCTTCTCCCGGCTGGGCATGCCCGAAACACCTCACCAGGGAGGCACCCGGGAGGCATCCGGACTAGATGCCCGAGCCACCTCAACTGGCTCCTCTTGATGTGAAGGAGCAGCGGCTTTACTCTGAGCTCCTCCCGGATGGCCGAGCTCCTCACCCTATCTCTTAGGGTGAGTCCAGCCACCCTACGGAGGAAACTCATTTCCCCCGCGTGTATCCGCGACCTTGTTCTTTCGGTCACGACCCATAACTCATGACCATAGGTGAGGGTGGGAACGTAGATCGCTCGGTAAACAGAGAGCTTTACCTTCAGGCTTAGCTCTCTGTTCACCACGACGGTCCGCTACAGCGACCGCATTACTGCTTACGCTGCACCGATCCGTCTGACGACCTCACGCTCCAACCTTCCCTCACTCGTGAACAAGACCCTGGGATACTAGAACTCCTCCACCTGAGGCAAGACCTCACTCCCAACCCTGTGAGGTTTAACTCATGACCAGGTGGTGGTCAGTGGACAACTCAGCCCCTCTCTTCACCCGCGTGTCCAGAACATTCGGACGAAGGTCTGATGATACGACCACAAAGTCGATCATAGACCTGCGACCTAGGTTGTCCTGGTGCCAAGTGCACTTTTGGACATCCTTATGATCGAACATGCTTTTTTTATGGACAAACTGTGAATGGCACAGAAGTCCAGCAACAGCACACCACACGGGTTTAGATCAGAGAGGCCTCCCAACCACGCCCCTCCGAGTCACAATGTCATTGCCCACATGGGCGTTGAAGTCTCCTAGTAGAACTATGGAGTCACCAGCTGGGTTGCGATTTATATATACTGTGTATATGTGCTACAGGCCATCCTTCTTTCCCCCTTTTTTTTTTTTTACAAGCACCTCTCGCAACCAGCATACAATATTTTATTGGCTTTGCTTGATCGGAATTTTAATTTTAAATCTTTATGCAACTTCTGGCATATTTGGCTTTTGAAACATGCAGCTACACCTACATCTCATTGGGTTCATTATTAGCATGATTATGTAGTTTAAAATGTCTGTTAATACATGAATGAAATGATAGGATCAGAGGTCTTCCACCTGTAGCGCCATTAGAGCTACGTTGACAAAGAAAGGAGAGCTGAGGTAATTGGGTTCATCTATATGACGAGAATTGGGCAACATTTAATTGTACTAGTTATGAAGCAGAAGATGCATGATCCGTTCGTCCATCTATCCAAATGTCTGTTATAAATTGTTGCTTAGAACATTTTAAACACCTACTGTATTCTTTCTAACTTTCATGAGATGATTACTAGTGTGGACAGTGGAGGCAGGTGAGGCATAAGCCTCACTTGTCATGATGAAAAAAAGAATACTGGAAAATATTTGCCTCATGAATTGTATTATACGTGTATTTTCTGTAAGATTCGAAACGTTCTAAAGATTTTTCTTAAGTAAAAATCGTTGAATTTGCAGAAACCAATGATGAGGCGACGAGGTAAGCATCGCTTCTCGGTTTGTATGTGAGTGCACACCGAGTTGGATAACGGCGCCTGCCTGTTTGTCTGCATGTAGCCAAAAATATCCATCCATCCATCCATCCATCTTCTATGCTGCTTATCCTCATTAGGGTCGCGGGTATGCTGGAGCCTACCCCAGCTGACTCACGTAGCAGAAATATTTATGATACACCACGACTTTCTACAGCCTGTGTTATCTTTTTAATGTAAGTGTGACATTAGTTTTGCTAATCCTACAATAAAATACAGTGTTAACTCAGTTAACATCCGCCCCGGTAAGCGTCTTTTTTGGTTAGCAACCAACATTTTTGCCGACTTTGTCGCTACATTTGGGGACTTTCCAAACCTTCTTGCCATATTTTCTAAAAAGCAACTTGCGACAAATCCCGTTTTCCTTTGACTTTGTGATATTTGGACACTTCAAAGTTTCTGTTCTCACTTAGCAGCAGCAGTTGCTGAGAAGTCCGCCCGCCTCAAAGCAGCTACAAGCAGCTACAAGCAGCTACAAGCAGCTACAAGCAGCCAGTGCACACTCAGCTCTTGCACACACTGAGAGCATAGGGGATGAATGAATCTTGCATGTGCAGGGTGCGATGCCGACGGGATGGATCTCGCCCTGTTTTAAGGAGCAGGGTTGAAAACGTAAATGTTCCTTCATTAAATTACTCATTTCACCTAAGCTTCATTTGGACTTGCTCGCTTACCTGTCAGTCAGAACGTGTGATGGGCAAATGTTGTGCGATAAGTTAAACAAGTCGGCCAAACTGCAAGATAAGAGATGGTGGCTGGAGGAGAGTCCAGATGTAATTATTATGCGGTCTAGACTTTGAAAGGCGCTGGCTGAGATAAAATATGTACTCACTTTTTTGTTTCTCCTTTGAGATACNAGAAAGTATAAAGAGTAGTTTCAGTGACAGATTACTATCGCTGTCCTGCTCCATTGAAAGACTGAGCTGATCATTCCTCCCCCACGCCATAAAAACACACACAAGACTGGACTTATTAACTATGTATATTTTTGAATTAGAAAGGATAAAAAAGATTATTTTAAAAGTCGTAAGATTATGAGTACAAGCAAAATCAAGTTTGCCATTTTTGGGAAATTAGGTTGGGGTAAAATGTATAGTATTATGTCAACAAAGAAGGACACTTTGGAACTTTCTTGTGTTTTTGTTCATTTTTTAAAATGTACTTTGAAAAGGGGGTGGCGCCCACAACAGCACCTGATACTCGTTGAGAAGAGCCAAACGTGTTAACATCTACACAAGTCTCCAATAACACATAAAGAAACGGCTACGCCCAGGTTAGCGTCTATTTTGTCTGAATTGTCTTAATTCTGTCTCATGCCAAATAAATAGAAAATACATTAAAAAAAAAAAAAAACACAAATTCTTAGTCATCATTGTCAAATAAAAATGAGTGTCAGCAAGTGATAGAAAAGGGACAGCTAGAAGTATTATAACCCTTTATTGTCACGGGAATACATGAACAGCACACATCTTGTTGAAAGAGTGTACCAGTAAAAAAAACAATCAAAACCAAAACAAAGAGCAACAATGTACATCACTGCTAGCTAGCCTCTGCATTTTCTTCATAGACACATTTCACATTGCTGCAAGTCCTTTACGAAAGAATAGAATGGTCAAATACACAGCTCAGACAAGGCAAGTCATGCACTTTTTTTTTTTTATTCTTACAAATTGAACTAGCATGCCATGAACAGTTTCCTAAAGCATACACACATATTCTGCAGACATTTATTCATTTTAACAGACCTTCAATTACTCCCTTGAGTCTTTGGGGTGTTGGAGTGGTGTAAAGGTTGCTGTAGCACACTAATTGAAAGTAAAAAGCAAACTTTCTATGCTTTCAATAAACCTAATCAATCTGATTAACTGTATATATGAATGGAACTGCGTTAAAAGTAACCGTGAGGCGACGTGGCTTCAAATCAGGGAAACCACATAATGAAACACAAATATCAGGTCACCAAAAGTGTTAAATATATATTTTGCTCACCAACATCTCAATTCCTTGATCTGATTTCAAAGCGCAGGTTCCGATTTCTTTGTCTGCCGGCTTTCTCTTCTTTCTTATCAATCTTGTGCACCTGTTTGAGACCCAATACCGTCACACACATACAAAAGCCCTCCAAAAAGTTTTGAGCTAAAGCAGCTGAGGCTGAATGATGAGTTTCAAAGTAATCTCCATGCACAAGGTGCCCGCTTCTATTCTTGTGCCAGAGGCCAAATCACTTCCAAAATTCGATAGCTTTAGTCAGTGGAGGCCACCAAATTCAACAAGCTGCATAATAAACAGAGAATAAGCAGATAATTCAATTTCCAAAAAAAAAAACCTCGTTAGTGCACATTATTTTGTTTGATGTTGTGTTTTCCTGAATCTTCCTCTATTGTGCAAAGAGATGTTCAATCCAGCATGGTGTACGCTGGCAGACGAAGACAAGGCGCAGCGACAACACCACAGAACACAGCGATGACTCAAAACCCAAAACACACAAACACCACTAAGCACACACTAGAAAAGCTGAGAAGTTCCCGAAACAAAATGGAAGTTAGCCGAGACCTCTTTAAATCCTGAACAGTATAGACGGCAAACGCTTTTAACAGCCAAGTGTTGATCGAAGAAATGTTGCACGTCTGGTGTTTGTGTGTTTTTCCTTTTGCATTAGTTTGTGACGCTATAGCATTTTTGTAAGTGCAGCGTTGGAATGCATGTGTTTTATGGCATTTGTGTGTTTTTGGTTTTGGCACATTTCTGTGCTCGGAGCTTCTGGACGTTGCTGCGTGTCTGCTCTTGTCGACCATCGAAATGGTGGTTTGGTGAAGCGCTTTCGTTGTGCTTTTTCATTATCGTGTCACAGAAGCATAAAAACAAAAACAACATTGTGGCACACATTTGGTGTCCTAAATTGAGACATAATATTTCTGAATAGCAATGAATCAGTATACAGTGGAAGCAGAAAAGTCAAAACAATCCATTCCATGATGCTGGCTGACTTCCAAGTTGTTCTAATTTCAATAAAGCGTTGTTGTATGGTCATCTGTCTGTCAGACAATTTGCAGTAAGATCACATCTTGAACACTAAAAATATTATTTGACAAGCATTTTGAAACTATCATGTTTTTGATATATATTTACATTATCCTTGACTAGGTAAAATCTATTTTTGCATGTGCACTTAACAAAAATATGTATGCAACATTTTTTTTTTAGCGTCCGTCTTTCATGAGCTCAACACAAACAAACAAAATATTTTCTACGCACACAAAAGGCTTATTTTTTCAAACATTCTCACAATGTTTCCAAATCTGTCTTAAAGTGTGCATTTCATTTGGCCTTTTATTGTGGCCAGTAGGGTTGTCACAAAACACGACACGGGACTATACATGCGATTGGGCCTTTGAGAACGAGATAAGACGGGATTTTAACATAAGAAAAGTTTAAATATTATTTTTATTGTAATATCGCAACTTACTACGTTGTACTCTTCTGCACTCTGTGTGTATGCTACCGGCCCCGTCTCCACCCACTGAGACAAAGAGACTGTATGACTGACAAAAATATGGTACCAAATAAAATTTTTTTTCCCTGAATGACAAATCTTGTCACAAGATCTTATGACACCCCTAGTGGTCAGCCTAGGGCAATGTATAATAATCATGCATAGTGACATGCCACACCTGTGAGGTGAATGCATTATCTAAAGGGAAATGCTCACGATCAAAGATTTTGACAGATTTAAAAGAAATGGGCCTTTTGTGTACGTACAAAACAATTTAGAACTTAAAAAACGGTTATAAGGCTATTATCACCATTTTCTTCACTAGTACCCTTTAATGGTTAAATCACAAAACAAGAAAAGGCAAAGCACTAGTGGAGTTGATCCTGATGTCACCCAATAAGATATTTTTATGCACAATTTGAGGTCTATTTTTTCACAAATATTGGTTAAACTCCGAATTGTACCACATTTGGGTGTCTGAGTTTGGAGGTTCCACCGTAGGTGTTGGTTGCAGGGTAGGTAAGTTCTCACATGTTGTGTATTTATTTATGAGGTTACAGTCTACAGTATATGCTGATTTTGCAGTGTTTGGCCAATCCTTGGGGTCCTCGTATACTATAGTGGCGATGCCCTCATTAAACAACACTAGCAGTAGTGACGTCCCCTTAATTAGGATTTGTGCTGGAGTTTTTGTTAAGCAAACCTCCTCTTTCTGCCATCTCCACCTGCCTCCTATTGATTTCAGGTACTCTGGTCACGTGCCCCTGAAGAATGCTATGTAAAGTTGGATCTAGGGGGTGCGGGTGGAAAGCTGTAACAGTGAGATTAGATATGAGATTGCATTTTAAAATGAAAAATACACAAGTGCAAGAGATGGCGAATGAAATGGAAACCTGACAGTGTGCTGGACTAGTAGACTGAAGTTGCATTTTAATATAGTCCTACACATGGATCACTGCTTCTCAGAGTTTATTGGTTTAGATTCATCATTCTGTTACTATGGTGACACAAGAAATATTGAGGTCTCATAATTCAGACTAGATTTCTAATTTCACAACACACACAGCATCTTTTTCCCAAACTAGCATTAAATACATATTCCTAACACTCTTGCATTAAAGTAGATGCTACAATCCCATATGGGACAAAAATATGGGGCTTTGAGAACATATAAATGACTTTAGATTTTTCTGCAGCGTTAAACGCGTTATCAGGTGATCATCTTTTTTTTACTGCACTACAGTACCGTTCCCAATCAGGAATCAACCCAACAAACAGTGTGCTTCTCACATCTGCACTGTGGAGGACCGGAAGAAACAGCAGACGGTGTAGGGTGATGGAAATGACAACACTTTTTGCGCACACATTGTGCTTAGACCTTCTGGATTATGTTGAGTTTTTCCACTATTTTATTCATTATAAAAGGTATAATTAATTGACAAGGAGCAATCACAATGCATACATATGACTTATAACCTATGTCTTAGTATGACTAAGTTTGACATTATGACTCAGACTTACGTCTGTCCGGCTTAGAGCACTCAAAGTGAACTAGACCAGTCATTCTCGATTGGTGGGTCACAATACGGAGTCGCTTTCAAATGGCTCGCGGGTCTTTGACTGTACAAAAATACAAAACAATGTAATGTCTGTGAATGCAACTCGCATTCTTGCCTGTGCTATTCGCTTGTTACCCCATCACGAACTGCAGGCCTAGGCAGCCGCATAACCGTGTCAAACAATCACTTTAAATATTTGAGACATTTAAGGGGGGAGGCTTATGCACAAAAGCAAGCTGGGATGGTGAGATAAATGCAGTAAACAAAGGCTGAGACACTAAAAACTAGTAAAAACTGTTGCCTGGATGCTGCTTTTTCTTCTAGTTTTGCACATTTCAATATATATTTGGTAAGTCGTGTTTAGTTGATTTGTGTTTCACTGTAATTACAGAGGAACCTTGGTTAACATCATGAATTTGTTGCAGAAGGTCCGTTTAACCAAAAGGGATTTCTTTTTTTGCATAAGAAATAATGAAAATGTAATTAATTCCAGAAAGCCAAAAATGTTAAAATAAAACATATTTTTAAATAGTTGTGCAGTTATTTGCAATTTGCAGTCGTAAATGTTTGACGTCTGATTGCAACGGGTTTGTGTTTTTGTATTCATTTTGCATGCATTTCGGTGAGAAATCAATTCTGAATAAAAAATCTCAGCAGCCATTTGGAAGCCGGAATAGACAGCTCTTTTTAATGAGCTGAGCCAAAAGAGGCGGTTCTCTAAAAAGAGGCGAACTTCCCATCATGAGTGCTGACGCATGGTACATGTGTGGCACCAGTGTAATCTAAAAAGGACCAACTGTCAGTATGGCCTTATGCATGTTGTTTCACAGACTGTTCAACTATTGTTATGTGATATTAAATAAGATATAATGACGACGATGTATGCTTTAATGACACTTGTAAATAAATCTATTACTCAAATTTTGAGTAAATTGGACCTTCGTCTTCGTCTGAGATTCAAGGGGCTGCAAGAAAAAAATGACTGCACTATAGTGACACATCAAGCACTGGGGAAAGGGGAAATGCCAGTCATATCATGATAGGTTACATTCAAGCAACATTCTGCACATACATATAGCACCATAAACCCCAACAACAGGAGAACACACACCTGATCAGGGCGACCACCTTTCAATAAGGCAAAACACCTTCACGTGTTTACAAGTAATGCCAGTTACGCCAGACTACTCCTTGACTGATGCATTTCTGAATATGCAACAACTTTAACAACAAACGGTGTCCAGTATCACTCCCTCGGATTTTCAAAGCATGTATGTTCCTTCGTATACAATAATATTTACATATAGACTTTCACAGCTGCTAAGCAAGAACTGTATAAAACACGCAAAGGAGAAACTAGTGAACACCGAGACGCTATATACCAGGATGGAGGAGAGGCGTGGCTTTCTGTCCTCTGGAATGTACACAAGAGCCATGTAGTCAAATCAGTCAGTGGGAATGTGAGGGGGGCTCACTGGTTTGGCGAGGCTGGTCTCGGTGGTGGCCACTAGTCATAGTGGTGCTTCGGTCAAGCCCTCTAGAGGGAGGGTGGTGGCATTTTCAGTGGGCCGCTGATCCTCCTGGGGTTGTGGGGGGTTGTGAGCGGTGGCGGTCAGGCTGGCGTAAGCAAGGTGACAGTCTGTGTGCAGAAAGGGGGGGTAGTGCTGGCGATAGCTGATGTATGCAAACAGCAGCCCAATCACTCCTCCAACAAAGGCATCTGCAGAGTGACAGAAGGGTATACATTTCAAAGTATGCCTCCATCGGTACTTGTAGCCTAACTAGTCAGTAAGACCTGCTCTGAAGGGAACACTTCATAAAGTATAACAGAAGGTGGTATACAGCCTCATAGTGCATATCCTTTAAGGCTCTCTCATTTAATGGTTGATTAAAATAAACGGTAGACAACGAAAATCATCTGCAAACTGATTTTGCAAGAGCTTTTTTAACATTAAAGTGTTGCACATCATTACTGGCATCTTGAGGGATTAAAAAATAATATTGTACAAGGATGGTGAATATAAAAATAACATATTTCTTATAGCTACAGCACCAGGGGGAAACTTTCATCGTTTAAACTATGTTTAAACGTGTGTCAGGTGTCACTGAACTTCTTTTTTCTACTTCTGGTTGAAATTAAATATGAGATTAAAGTAAGTGCCTGAGTGTGTCAAAATAATTGAATAGAAAAACATGTGATGCAATAAATTAGTATGATGGCCTCATAGTGACAGCGATAAGAAGAAGCGCAAGGATTTGGCGGGACTATTAGTATTTATCACGTATTGCCTAGCTGCCTGGATAATGGTGTTTCCCAGCTTCTGTTTACACTGAGTGCAGATTGAGGCCCCTCAGGTTTAATGGGGTGCATATGCTGACACGCTGCTCAGAGAAAAAAAGCGATAGAATGTGGGGAAACTGCAATAATGGTGCTCACCGTGGACACATTTTTTGTGTTTCAATATTAATAGTTTGCCTTGAATTTGCTTCATTAGGTAGATTGGTGTTTTGTGGCACAGCAACTGCTAAATAAGATGTGCAATCCGGGTTTATAGACGGTGCCAATGTGCAGTACATTCCTGAAATTTCAGCAACCATTTTATGACAGTATATCTTCTCAAGGGACAACGTTATAGAAATTGACAGCGAGAAGTCGTTAGTGTACAACTCCTATAGCAGTGTAGTAATCCCTTGTTTATCGCGGTTAATTGGTTCCAGGACTGACTGTGATAAGTGAATTTGCGTGACGTAGGATTCCTTATTTATATTGTAAATGGAATATTTTTGTAGTTGAAGCAAAACCTGTTTACAACCTTCTAAATATGGTTTTAACATTATTAGAGCCATGTAGACATGACATCTAGACACCCGCACAGTGACTGCAGCACTCGTATTACCCAATATAGCAAATAAGCCCTTTGAAACAAATGGTGTGCTCAGTAATTGTCCTTTGAACATTTGGATAGCAAGTTACATTGAGGGTTCAGAGCGGAATTTTAGGTTTTAGTTTTGGGTTTTAGATGACAACAGTAGCCAGTGTTATGATCGTTTTGTGCCGGTGAAATAATCAACACATGCAATAAAAGTCTGTGGTTCCAGGGATAAAGTCTGTTGTGTGTTACTAGTGACACCGAGATATCAGTGTAGAATACTTTTCATCAATGACCTTTAATGCCAACATATAGCAAACCGTGAGGAGACAAGCTGCTGTGGCCATCAGCACCGGCGAGCGACGCGCTCACATCCAGCGCAAATTACGAGTCTCCCAGGGTTTTGATTAGTTATCAGACATGAAGGGTGTTTGGCGTATTTTGAGACCTGCACCTGTCGACAGGTATTTTTGTCCCACTTTTCATAAGCAGCTTCAGCTCTCTCAGCTTTGATGGGCGTCTTCTCCAGATTGCATTATTTCCACATACATATGTTCAATTGGATTTAAATTAGGGCTCGTGCAAGGCGACTTCAGAGTAACCCAGCCTTTCTTCAATGTTGTGTGTCGTTTGTTTTTGTTTTCGCTAATTCATCCTTTCGGAGGACCCATGACCTGAGACTGAGAACGAGCTTTCTCACAACAGGCAACACATTTCTCTCAAGAATGCCATGATAGTCTTGAGATTCCATTATCACAGATTAAAGACACGCTATGTCTGACGCAGCGAAGCATCAGCCAGCCTTTCAACACACTGTAACTGAGTGTCCTCCATGTTCCACACTAGGTAACATAGAGCTGTTGTGACTTAGACAGATGGCCGCTTTATTCATCTATAATAGAAATTCATGCAAAATTCTTGATGTGACAAATTACTCTTAGTTCTGAGTAGGCCTGTCACAATAACACACTTTGCTGGACGATAATTGTCCTACACATTATTGTCGATAATCAATACTATTGACATTTTTGAGACCATTTTTTATTAATTCTATAGCATAATAATGAGTGTACTAAGACGTACAATCCAGTCCAGCTAACCTTGATAAACCACTCTTGAATACAGTGGAACCCTGGGATACAAATATCCCGGAATACAAAAAATCCGGTATATGAAAATACCTTTCTGATTTATTTTGACAAAAATCCCTTTGGAACGAATTAATTTCGTATACCTGGGTTCCACTGTTTATGCAACAGATTCCACTTCGATGGCTAACAGCATTTCTGAGGTCCGAATCACTGCCTCCTTATATATGGCATTTAATATAAATTTGGTAATTGTCTTAAAAATAAAAAATATTTATTTCTGACAATATTATAGAATGTTTGTTTTATTATTATTTATTTATGTGTCATAGGCATACCAGTGAAAAATGTGCCATTCACTTCCCTGGCAATAAACCTGAAAAAAAAACAAACCTGTAAAAACATTTACTGAGAGCGTTTTTTTTCTTTTTTGTTGTTGTTGAAATCCGGGAGTTGTAAAAAAAAAAAAAAAAAAGAAAGTAAAACATGAACTTTGGAAAACAAATGATCTAGCAAGTTGTAAGGGTGCTGTAGTCTTCTTATTTGTGTGCCACAGCATTACAAATCCAAGACTTGCCTCCTCCCCAGTACACTGCTGCTACTTTAAAGCAGGGTTGTTTAAACGATCTGAACACGACCTAATAAAGGAGCAGTGGCATCACAGTTTCGGAGCCTTGACACCGACCTTGCCAGTGGTGCTTGTAGTCGCAGGTCCGGGACAATGCAATCATCATTGCACTGTAGAGAGGCAGCACGGTGGCACAGAGACGCCAGCTCCGACCTCGACCCTGACTGGTAAAGCACTGCAGCTTCCCCGCCAGGTAGAAGGAAGTGAAACCAAGCCCAGAAAACGCAACTAATGAAGAGAAGACAAAGAAAAGGGTCAATACTCCGCTACTTCCAGTTGTGGGGAAGAACAAATATCATTAAAAAAAAACTCTAGAGAATGATGCTAATGTTCCCTCACAATGATGTTCAATAGGTGACAGGGGAAAATCATAAAAGGAATATATTCGGTACAGTCTGTGTGACAAGTACTACATAAATCAATTTGACAAGTATTTGGGTGCAGTGGAAGAACCCCAAACTACAGATTGCAGCATGTGCTCTACAAAAGCATTTACAGGCGAGATATGTTGGAGTGTATAAGAAACATGTATCTGCTCAAGTTTTAAATGCTCCAATTGAACAAAAACTGAAATGTTAGCACCGTATCGCACTGATCTTTGTCAGTGCCGCTAATTTATGTCCTTCATGTTTTATTGTTTTATGTGCTACATGGCGTCTTTTGCGGTCGACTTCATTCAGTTCAGACTTCAGTGGGTAAAGTGCACAATAGCATCCCAATGAGCCCCATTAATGAGTCTTACTGAAATTACTTGTAAACTGTACAAATTCCACCATGGAGGCTAGGTTTTGGGCAACACACCTGGAATACCTTATTGTGGGACCTCTGAAAATTACTATACTTAAAATTGATGAAAACAAATAAAATATGAGACACACAACAATGAACCACTATTCTATGTAGGTAACAATGAATGAGCGCTAATGGGAAAGACAAAGTGCCTGCAATGCAGTCTTGTGTAAACACTGCAAGATATAAAGAACACAATGAAAACAGTAAACGGCCATAGAGTTCAATACAAAGTATTAATTTTCAAGGTGAGGTGGTACTTTACTGCTGCAATGAAAGCAGAGGCAAAATAAATCTGATGAAGTGAAGTATTATTGTCTTTGTCTGTTGTAATTATAAGTTATCCATTCCATTGTCTTCCGCTTATCTGGGTCCGGGTCGCGGGGACAGCAGTCTCAGTAGGGAGGTCCAAACTTCCCGGTCTCCGGCGACCTCTTCCAGCTCCATCGGGAGGACACCAAGGCGTTCCCAGGCCAGCTGTAAGACATAGTCCCTCCAGCGTGTCCTAGGTCTTCCCTAAGGCCTTCTCCCGGCTGGGCATGCCCGAAACACCTCACCAGGGAGGCACCCGGGAGGCATCCGGACTAGATGCCCGAGCCACCTCAACTGGCTCCTCTTGATGTGAAGGAGCAGCGGCTTTACTCTGAGCTCCTCCCGGATGGCCGAGCTCCTCACCCTATCTCTTAGGGTGAGTCCAGCCACCCTACGGAGGAAACTCATTTCCCCCGCGTGTATCCGCGACCTTGTTCTTTCGGTCACGACCCATAACTCATGACCATAGGTGAGGGTGGGAACGTAGATCGCTCGGTAAACAGAGAGCTTTACCTTCAGGCTTAGCTCTCTGTTCACCACGACGGTCCGCTACAGCGACCGCATTACTGCTTACGCTGCACCGATCCGTCTGACGACCTCACGCTCCAACCTTCCCTCACTCGTGAACAAGACCCTGGGATACTAGAACTCCTCCACCTGAGGCAAGACCTCACTCCCAACCCTGTGAGGTTTAACTCATGACCAGGTGGTGGTCAGTGGACAACTCAGCCCCTCTCTTCACCCGCGTGTCCAGAACATTCGGACGAAGGTCTGATGATACGACCACAAAGTCGATCATAGACCTGCGACCTAGGTTGTCCTGGTGCCAAGTGCACTTTTGGACATCCTTATGATCGAACATGCTTTTTTTATGGACAAACTGTGAATGGCACAGAAGTCCAGCAACAGCACACCACACGGGTTTAGATCAGAGAGGCCTCCCAACCACGCCCCTCCGAGTCACAATGTCATTGCCCACATGGGCGTTGAAGTCTCCTAGTAGAACTATGGAGTCACCAGCTGGGTTGCGATTTATATATACTGTGTATATGTGCTACAGGCCATCCTTCTTTCCCCCTTTTTTTTTTTTTACAAGCACCTCTCGCAACCAGCATACAATATTTTATTGGCTTTGCTTGATCGGAATTTTAATTTTAAATCTTTATGCAACTTCTGGCATATTTGGCTTTTGAAACATGCAGCTACACCTACATCTCATTGGGTTCATTATTAGCATGATTATGTAGTTTAAAATGTCTGTTAATACATGAATGAAATGATAGGATCAGAGGTCTTCCACCTGTAGCGCCATTAGAGCTACGTTGACAAAGAAAGGAGAGCTGAGGTAATTGGGTTCATCTATATGACGAGAATTGGGCAACATTTAATTGTACTAGTTATGAAGCAGAAGATGCATGATCCGTTCGTCCATCTATCCAAATGTCTGTTATAAATTGTTGCTTAGAACATTTTAAACACCTACTGTATTCTTTCTAACTTTCATGAGATGATTACTAGTGTGGACAGTGGAGGCAGGTGAGGCATAAGCCTCACTTGTCATGATGAAAAAAAGAATACTGGAAAATATTTGCCTCATGAATTGTATTATACGTGTATTTTCTGTAAGATTCGAAACGTTCTAAAGATTTTTCTTAAGTAAAAATCGTTGAATTTGCAGAAACCAATGATGAGGCGACGAGGTAAGCATCGCTTCTCGGTTTGTATGTGAGTGCACACCGAGTTGGATAACGGCGCCTGCCTGTTTGTCTGCATGTAGCCAAAAATATCCATCCATCCATCCATCCATCTTCTATGCTGCTTATCCTCATTAGGGTCGCGGGTATGCTGGAGCCTACCCCAGCTGACTCACGTAGCAGAAATATTTATGATACACCACGACTTTCTACAGCCTGTGTTATCTTTTTAATGTAAGTGTGACATTAGTTTTGCTAATCCTACAATAAAATACAGTGTTAACTCAGTTAACATCCGCCCCGGTAAGCGTCTTTTTTGGTTAGCAACCAACATTTTTGCCGACTTTGTCGCTACATTTGGGGACTTTCCAAACCTTCTTGCCATATTTTCTAAAAAGCAACTTGCGACAAATCCCGTTTTCCTTTGACTTTGTGATATTTGGACACTTCAAAGTTTCTGTTCTCACTTAGCAGCAGCAGTTGCTGAGAAGTCCGCCCGCCTCAAAGCAGCTACAAGCAGCTACAAGCAGCTACAAGCAGCTACAAGCAGCCAGTGCACACTCAGCTCTTGCACACACTGAGAGCATAGGGGATGAATGAATCTTGCATGTGCAGGGTGCGATGCCGACGGGATGGATCTCGCCCTGTTTTAAGGAGCAGGGTTGAAAACGTAAATGTTCCTTCATTAAATTACTCATTTCACATAAGCTTCATTTGGACTTGCTCGCTTACCTGTCAGTCAGAACGTGTGATGGGCAAATGTTGTGCGATAAGTTAAACAAGTCGGCCAAACTGCAAGATAAGAGATGGTGGCTGGAGGAGAGTCCAGATGTAATTATTATGCGGTCTAGACTTTGAAAGGCGCTGGCTGAGATAAAATATGTACTCACTTTTTTGTTTCTCCTTTGAGATACAAAAAAGTATCTGGTATACACTGGCATGCTTTTTTCCCTAGAGCATCGGTTACAAAATTACATTCAAATTATATGCTAATTGTCCGATTACATCATCTAGCGACTTCTAGAACAACCAAGTTACTTTTTCCTCTTACCGGGGAGTTGGAAAAAAAGGCTAGATTTACTGTCACTCCGCCCAATGATCAGACATGACCACAGCTCTTGTTGTTACAGATGGCTTTACTTTCCCTCCTCGATTACAAAAAGTAAGCAAGCCACCGTCAAACTACACAGTACATAAACAAATACTTTGCATGAATGACAAATATGTGACAGTAACATACATTCATAGTACCCGGCTGGCTGCAAAAGGGAACATTTTTGACAATTAGTAACCTGCTTACTTTGTACTTGTGATGATGAAGGGTGCAATATGCGGAAAGCAACAACAAAACATGTCCTTCGGCTGTATAAACTTGACACTGGTTCCTACCTTGACAACCAAACAAAATAAGACTGACACCTTATGTGGCAGTGACAAGTCAAATGCAAGATTCTTTATGCTCTGCTGAATGAATGAATGAATTGGACCGCCAAGATGGAGGATTATACGTCCAAGCTCACCAAGAGTTGATCAGAGTTTTACAACAAAGAAGAATAGGGCGCATGTACTTTAAATACAGATAAAAGGTAAAAAGACAAATGTTTTGATAAAAAAATAAATGGGACTAAGAATGATCTGAAAAGATTTTTTTAACCGAAGTGAATAAGTAATTGTCTTCTTATTAAGTTTATCTTCTTAATGAGCAACCTGTATTAACAAAAAAAAAACTCCAAAGGAGTCTCTGCTTCACCAGACATGAACCTCACTGCATTTCAAACATGAACAGTAATCTGCTGCATGAAAGAACAGTTGTTCCCAGTGCACGTGTAATTACCAAAGGAGGTAATAATCTATTCAGTGGACAATACTGTCAACACTAATGTAGATAACAGCTTATGAAATGCTAATTGTCTCTTTAATTGGCTTATCTTGGCTTGATAGTTGGAATCATAACATGCCACAGGCCTATGGGTGAAACCCATCCTGCTCGTTTTGGGGTTTTAAAATGAGATTGGAT
Organism: Oostethus manadensis; assembly: GCA_024372805.1. Taxonomy (NCBI): domain Eukaryota; kingdom Metazoa; phylum Chordata; class Actinopteri; order Syngnathiformes; family Syngnathidae; genus Oostethus; species Oostethus manadensis. The sequence goes on from QODF01000041.1 coordinate 5,742,777, forward strand.
CCCAGTGATGTCATATAGAAAGTTTCTTTTCATAAAATACCATAAAATTAAATCTTGTGTAATAAGGTTGCATACAAGGTAAATCTGAATTCTTCTCCTCCTGGCCAACATGCTTGGATTCCACGGGCTCCTTCCTGACCATGTCTACCGTGTAGTGATAATCAGGGGTTGAGGGTCTTCTCCAATGCATTCCCCAGCCCCACCTTGCTAATGGTTATCAGCAACCAGTAAAGAAGAATGAATATTGGAGAATCCGGCATCAAACTATGCTTTGTTTAACCAACAGGTGACCGTGGTTTTTGTATGCCTCGGTTTTCCAACACTGTCTGGATTAGGTTCTTTTAGCGTTGTGACACTACAGATAGATTCCTTCCAGGGAATTATCTAATCATCTTTGTTATATGTGCGTGTTTGTTCGTAGAATGCACAATGAACGATAAACAACTCAACTTCTGCCTCCTTTCCTCATCTCAGAAAGGAATACCCTAAACTGATGAGCGCACTATATATTTCCGGGTGTTCTGTGCTTTTTATTTTGTTGTCACGGTTACAAAAATAACCCACCATAATGCGGAGGAACAGTATTGAATTAAAGAAAGAACTCGTAACAAAGGTAAAAGGAAGTGTATGTTACAATAGGATTGCAATGTTAAAGTTCAGCGTCAACGCAGGTTGCATGGGGCACGGTTTAAGGGAGACGCATTTCAGAAAGTAAGCCGGGCCAATGTCCGTATACGCCTGCTGCTGAAAATAACAATAAAGTTGCAGTGAGGAAGTGTACGGCTCTATCCATCCACTCTAAAGTTAAGTTTATTTAAGTGAATGTTACTTTATCCATCTCATTTGTCATTCACAACAACTGAGGTTCCAAACATATTCTCAGCTTCACCAGAATTGACCTTATTTTTTCTTAATCTCATCTGCATCAACTCTATATCATTCTTTTATCTTTTATTAAATCACCCTGTCTGGATGAAACACTGGATGAAACCACAAAACATGCAAAGTGGGTTTGTTTTTATAAATTGCAGATTATTCCAACAGCTGCTTCCACCAAACAAACATGAGAAAAGTGGAAAAACAGATGAAAGTGAGGAAACAGGCAGAGTGCTGACAAAAACAAACACACAAAAAAGCAAACAACCCCTCCAAAAAATTGCACTAATATTGCCCATGCGATTTTTAATATTTTCAAGTAACTGCATTTTTTTAATCCACTACAGTCTTACCTAGTTCGAGTGATGCCAAAATAATATTTACATACTGTAGTTTGAGCACTGAAAACCTGTTTACAACTTTCCAAATCCAATTTTTACTATTATTAGGGTCCTCCAGAAATGGAATAACACACCTATAGTCACATTTAGAGTGCCGTTATTCTTTGTTCACAACACATTGCTCAACTGTAATGTGTAGGCTGCATGATGACAGCAGGGAGACAAGAGACTCTTTCACTGCTTCCAACACAAACTGAGCTATCTGGTTAACCTCCAATTCATTCATTCCAAACTTCGGAAAGTGTGTCAAACACTTTTTCTCTATAAAGGACAAAATCCCATTTTCTAACACCCAGCACCCATTAACTCCAGTTTCAAGTGAGTTTAGCATTATAAGAGGAGATGAAGGACTTTCTAAAAAAATACTTTACGATTGTTGTACTTATTATTCGGAACGAGCAAATACCGTACAGTGTGGGAAATAATTACTTCATCCCTTGCTGGTTCTGTACATTTAACCCCTTACAAAAAAGCCAGGAATGTGCCCACAAGGCACACCAATTATTCCTGTCTATCTAGCAAGAATCATAGCAAGATGAGTAGAAACCATTGAACCCCAAAATTGAGCTTTTTGGCATCAACTCAACTCTGAACAAGAGCATGAGTAGTAAAATCTTGGATGGGCCACAGCCAGAACACGGAAGATGGGTTATGGATAGGTCTTCCAGCATGACACAGACCATATACACAGGGTAAAGTTAACTGAGGCTCATAAACGAGTGACTAGCCATAGTGCCAACCTTATTCTCATGCAAATCTGCGGAGTCAGCGCAAAACTTCTGAGTTCCCAAGCCTCAAAATCTTTCAGGGCTTTAGACCTTCAGAAGTATTTGTATAGTGAGGTGGATCAAAATCCCTCCTGAGACATGTGCAACCCTGGTGGCCAACTACTAGAAACTTCTTCTCCTTTGTGCTTGCCAATCAGGGTTTCTCCACCAACGAATGAGTCACATTTTGCTCAGATGATCAAATACAGTATAGATTTCACTGAACTATTACAAATTCATATTTAAAGTACTCACAACAACAAACATGTTAGTCCTGCCGTGAAAATGAACATTTAAAAGCATATTTCCTGTGTTAGATGTGTGCATGAATGTTTATATATATATATATATATATATATATATTCATTCATTCATTTTCTGTACCGCTTATCCTCATTAGGGTCACGGGGATGCTGGAACCTATCCCAGCTGGCTTTGGGCGAGAGACGGGGTACACCCTGGACTGGTCGCCAGTCAATGGCAGGGCACATATAGACAAACAAACATTCACACTCACATTCATACCGATGGACAATTTAGAGTCGCCAATTAACCTAACATGCATGTTTTTGGATTGTGGGAGGAAACCGGAGTACCCGGAGAAAACCCACAAACGCACGGGGAGAACATGCAAACTCCACACAGAGATGCCCAATGGAGATTTGAATCCAGGTCTTCCAGATCTCCTGACTGTGTGGCCAATGTGCTAACCACTCAGCCACCGTGCGGCCTATATATATATATATATATTATTTTTTTTATTTCCGTCCCTCCCTCCACGTTTGAGAAGACAGAGCAAGTTACGAGAGATTTGGACAGTCCCACCCGAAACTTTTGCTCCACTTCTATACAGAAATTCACTTCTTTGTGAATTTCTGTATATATTTATATTATGCCCTCACACTGTGTTGAATGCTTTTCCTGAAACACAAGCAAGAAGCTTTCCCATTTCTAAAAAACACCGTCAGATGCACGCAAAACATGGCTTGCTGTCACCTGTCTTTCCAGCCAATCTTGCATTTGATGTGTCAGTTTCAGTAAGTAAATCCATCAACATCTTAGAATCTTAGAATAATACTATGGGTATCATTCCGGGTTAACTAAGCAGCAACCGCTGCTCACTGGTCTTTTATTTTGCAGTGTGCATGGGGCTATCAGTGCCACTTACCGGCAGTCAAAAAACTTACTTATGGCCATTTTTGGTTATAAACATTTGTGGTTATATCACAACAAAAAATGGTGTTATCACAATACAGTATCAGTGGTTGTTATTATTGTGTTGTGTTGTTGTGAATATGTCACTGTCTTGGCTTTGCTGTGAGTTCATGGCTGCGTGTGTTTTAACCTGGTTTCTGGAATGTGTTCTGATCATGACGTCACGGCCAAGATGGTGTTGGTGCAGAAAACCTCCTGGAGGCGTGTCCCAATTTGTGTCAAAATCACCACTTCATTTTGCTGCTATTTCCTACGTGTTTATTCATTTATGACAGCAGTATGACAAATATGTTTTTAGGTGAGTATGTCTATATAACCTAATGATGAACTATGTTGGCAAACGCACAAAATCAGCAGGGATTTCTTTCATACATTACAGACGTCATACTAGGGCGCCCCAGTGTGATATTGATATTGGATATCCGTCTGATAATAGGAAAAAAAAGATTATATCTTCAAATATATGTGCACCTAAAATCTCAGATAAAATTATTATTCCAGACTCAGAACACTTCTTTTAAGCAGTGTCCGAATAGCCAATGTGATCCTAACAACAGCATGTGCTAAGGTGGCACAGAACCAGGTGAGTTCTAAATGCTCATTGCACACCAGAAGAAGCGCCACAAAAAAAGCATGAGGATCCTTGCAAGACCACGAGGAAACAAACCTCCACCCTCCCCAACACTGAAAAAACATACCTACCGTGGCTGTCTTTTGCTCTCGAAGTAAGAAAATAAGTAATAAGTAATAAGTATGTATGATCTCTGCTGGTATCGAACCAGATGAATGTCGGTATCCTCGAGATTGTATACTCAAGATTCAAATAGTATTGTATAATCAGGATTGCAATATCGGTATTGTATCGGAAGTTAAAAACGGGACCTGATACATACACCAATACCTTTTGCGCATGAACAGTAACTGAGATGAGTTGATTTTTGTTTAAAAGGATGACATGCTTGTGTTTTGAGGGCTATTTTTAAAAATATAATGAATTAAGAAATAAATGAAAAGTTATGGTAAACTGCGTCATTATAAACAAAAAAACAAAAAAAACGTGAAAAAATGTAGATGTGGAATAATGCCGATATTAAACAATATGTAATGCATTCCTCCAAGCTTTTCCTCTATTTCTCTGTTTAAACACTTCAATCCACCAATTTGATGCAGATCAGTGTTTTTTTTTTTTGGTAAAACCCATAAAGCTGGCAATGAGTACAAAATAGTGCTAAAATCCTCAAGTGAGATTTTGGCTCACTTCAGCAGCTCGGGGATTACACAGAGAAAACTGCAGATTACATTTGGAGAGAGCCTGTGTGTGTCTTCTACTGGTAAGATTAATATAATTAGCTAATTTGTCTTGAGGAGAAAGATGAGGTATATTATATTACCATAGACGACTGCTCCTCAGGAGGTAGAAGCACACATCCAGGAAGAGGACACAGAAGGACACAAGGGCGACAAAACATGACAGGAGTGAATCTGCTTCATGCATTTTAGAAGCCTTCGGAGGTAAATCCTGTGGGACATAAACACCGATTCCTAATGAGAGAGATGAGTGCAGCCTGATTGTTTTCCCGTCTTTAAAGGAGCAAACGAGTTGTTTAAAAATGAAGAGGATACAAGAGATTCCGCACGTTTAATTGCTGCAAACACCACAGAATGGAGGTGGTTGAGGTGACAGACTTCACTTTTTCGTGTTTTAATGGGTTTCGAGCAAGACAATAATAATCCAAGCTGCCATCTTGCACAACAACACTCTTAATATGTAGTAATTCTGGACAGGAGCAGTAAAAAGGGAAATGGCTCAGATTGGGAACACCTTTTGTAAGTCAGTTTCCACCAAATATCAAACATTACAGAAATTGAACGGATTTTACAGTCGCTGCCTGTTTTGCTCACTTCAATGGCCAACTAAGCTTGAAATTGACCCACATTCAAAAATAGGTCTGCCAACTCAGATTCTTGATTAAAACTGGCTTTTTTTTACATCGCTGGGATTCAACCACTTCTTACATACACGCTCAGTATGTTTGAACAATGTTTGGCATATTAAAATGTTGCATGGCGCTGAAAGTACATTTGCTCCAATTGTGTGTATGATGGGAAATAAACTAGTTGAAAACAAGGCAATCAAAGGGGCCATGACACCTTACTCTTATTTTTTAGCAGTCTACAGTTGACATTCATTCATTCTTTCATTTTCTATACCGCTTATCCTCATTAGGGTCGCGGGTATGCTGGAGCCTATCCCAGCTGACTTTGGGCGAGAGGCGGGGTACACCCTGGACTGGTCGCCAGTCAATCGCAGGGCAGACAAACAAACATTCACACTCACATTCATACCTATGGACAATTTAGAGTCGGCAATTAACCTAACATGCATGTTTGTGGAATGTGGGAGGAAACCGGAGTACCCGGAGAAAACCCACGCACACACGTGGAGAACATGCATGAGCGGCCCATATTTGCTATTAGATTGTATGGCTCTGGCAGAACATTGGTTTATTTCTTGATATGTGTGTTTTAAACGGGTAAAGGTGTGGTTTCTTGTAGACTCGTGTTAATAAAGAGAGCAGATTTCCCTTCCTCCTTGTATATGTTACTTTTCTGCTTTTTTTTCATGCAAGAGAGCAGGTGTTGCATTCTTGGCAGTAAATTTTTGGTGTTTATTGAATATTTGGGCACTTACACAGTTGGAGCATTTAGATGAGGCAGTATAATTACCAATCCATAATGTTCTGTTGAGAGGTATTTTTTTCAGCATTTTCCTGATCATTTTTTAAGTCCGGCAATATATTAACTTTAGTTTTAGTATAAAATGTACTTGTTGTTGGAGCGTGTTCATACTCTGCTCAACTTGGCAAGAGAGACTGAATCAGCAGCCACATTTTTCTATGTTTTATCTTGGTTTCTTCAACTTTTTTCCCCTTTATGATGGACTATCTTGTAAAGATTTTCACATACGCTGTTATTCTGATCTCTGAAACTTTTTCCCCCATTGCACTTGTGCAAAACCAATATACAGTCATCCCTCTCTACATTGTGTTTTTTCAAAAAATCAATTCATTAATCAATGACAACTGTTTCGTGGTTGACTGTTATTGGTTAAAAAATAGTCATATGTAGTATTCTGGTCAGTAATGTTACAATGATGAGACATTAGATTACCTTCACATGAAGATAGCAGTGGCATGTCCGACATGTGAAAAAAAAAAATCCCTCCCATTTCGTGTGAAAGTGGTACGTTTTTGGCTTCATACTTTGTCATTCTTCCCCGCTCTATTTAAAACATTTTCTTAAGATTAGAATAAACAAATTGGATGCTAATTAGTTACCTTAGTAGTACAGTACATTCCTGCATTGATCCCGTAGCGCATTATAGTTGAGCAATGTTTTGTGAACAATGAATAATAGTGTAAAGGATTATAAGGGTGATATTTCATGTCTACAGGGTTCTGATAATGGTGCAATTTGTAATTAAAAAGTTATAAAAAGGTTTCTATGCTCCAACTATGAGCATATTCTATAAAATATTATTGAATCTTATTTCGCAAAAATTCACTTATTACAGTCACATCTGGAATCAACTAACCGTGATACAGTAAATGAGGGGTGATTGTACATTCAAGCAAAATGAGTTTTTGCATGTTTCCAAGTGGCCCTCAGTCAACATCTGCTCTGCATTACAACATCAAACAGTATATCGGATCATACATTTCTGTCTCTGAGGCTTGTTTCCACCAAATTTGTCACTTGTGATGAAATCTTATCAAAGAAAAACAGTGCAGCTAAATGCAATAAAAATGATGGCTTTGACATAACATGTTTTGGTGCGTTTCTTTTGGTGCAGTTATGATCAGCAAATATAATTAAATTTAAATGATCATTTATCATACAGTTAGTGTCATTTTAACCCACACAGAGATGTCAAGTCTGTCAGATGTTTTTTAGAATCCCTATTCCATTTAGATCCGGCATGCTTGCCACCTATCTTGCCCATTTGCCACATTTGTCTCACTAAAGGCTCCATAACTGATGCAAAATTCAACAATCAAGAGTTGTGGGACACAGACACACAAATTGGATTCCCCCGTCTCTCCAGACAAGCTGGCATATGGGCACTTCCCAAGTTTCCAGTTCTCACAACATTTTTACTCACAGTGAAACAACATAAGGCCATTAGTGCTGCAGAGGATATGAACGCAATCTGCACACAGGCCTGCAATGTGCTATCCCCCCCTGTGTCTTTTCTTTTGGGAAATGGTCAACACTTCAAAGCATGTCTTTCTCAAAGCAGATGAGAAGCAGATTTAATGCTGAACAAAAGCATCCCCTTAAAATCGAGTCTCAGACAAAAAAAAAACGTGATATTGACACATCTATTAGCTACAATGGGGCATTTTCAACATGCAGCTAATTTTTTATTGCCCTCTGCATATTATAACAATACAATTGATTCATTATTAAAAATAAAATATTATTTATAATTACACTAATAATTAGGGATGCTCCGATTAGGGGTTTATGCTGCAGATACCGATACTGATCATCCATGACTGAGATTGTCCGATACTACCAATTTTTGCCTTTATTTGTGGGTAATCATTTTTTGTACGATTTGACACAACAAAGTAATAAGGATTATGAATGCAACGATTCCTCAAATAATTTGAGTACCTCGATTACAAAAAAAGAATCTAGGATTTTTTTCTGCTTGAAGAATTGCTTACGTCACCAACACGCTTACATCACCCACGCAGCGCAAGGAAGCAAAGAAGGAAGCGGAAAGTGAGAAGATTGAAGAGGTGAAAGATAGAGAAAGAAGCAAAATGTAAAAAATAGCCAGAAATAGTGGCTAAACAGCAAGTTCAACACCGTGACGTGACTTACAGTACATACCACAACGGCACATCTTATATGCTGCATCATCTCATCCTGATTGGAGAGGTAAAGTGAAATTAACGTAGCACAAATCCGTGAGATTAAGGTTGCTGTACCTCACTAACATAACTTTAGCCATGTGGAGGGCAGGCAGTTTTTTACGATGGTAACCTGACTTCATACAGGATTTATTTCATCTGCAAAAACATAGCGCAGTGAATTAAAAAGATCTATACATCAATTCTTTATGCCGCATATATATTAGGGTCGCGAGAGTAAAAAGCTAGAGAGCCTATCCCAGCCGAAGACGGGGGAAAAAAAAGTGTGTAAAGTTCAAGTTTATTGCTTTTGATATGATGTGTTATGCTAAATAATACATTTTTAAAATGTCTAAAAACAACAATAATATTGCGTATCAACAATAATTTGTAGGACAGTTATCATCCAGCAAAGTGTATTATTGTGACAGGCCTAGTGAGAGTAAATGTACTTTTTGCAGGGGTGTGCAAGTGTAATGAAGCTTGATATCTTCTGAGGCACATCCCTTGGTGCATTGCCATTCATGAATAAAAGTGATGCATAGTGCATGAGCCCCTTTTAGGAAACGTACGTATTTTCAGAGTTTAGACAGGAACAACGATGTTGTTTTCAAAAACTTGTGTTTACGCCACCAAACCAGCTTGCATCTATTTTAGGATTAACAATGTTGTTAACAAGCTCCTAAAGCAACAGCAGTGTGGTTTAAAGGGGAAAAAAATCCATTTTGAAAACTCTTTGCAAAGGTTTCTGTTTTCCATATGCCTTTAACTATCGCCAACAAAGGGTCAAAATTACTTTTTTCTTTTTGGCAGTGATGCCGTGATGCATTCAAACCTGAAAGGACGCTATCAACTCACCATGGATGCGTCATGAAAAACACTGAACAACTACTCCAAGCAAAACTAACAAGCAAAATGAATCGTTGTTGTCAGCAGACCAGACAAGAGCTGCATCTGCTCGTTTCAAACGTGATCTCTTGCACAAGCATTGTGACCTGCTAGTTTAGCTGCAACCAAAACAACTAACCAGTCACCACATATTTCATTTCAATAACGTTATGAACTCCATAGTCAAACTCACGTTTCCACTGCTCAATGCTGTGCTCATTCACGTCGATGGTGTTTTAAAGTTTTTTAACGGGGACGCGCTGCAAATAAATGAAACACATACTCCAGTGGCAGTGATGAAAAATACTTTTTGGTTATTTAATTTTGTAATTTTGTTATACTCAAACGGTGTCTGCGCATACATGCGCCTTTCAACGAGATTTTGTTTATCTTGATTAAACAAGAAACGCAAAAATGCCACCAAAGAAAAAGAAAAAACCTATTCCTGGTCAACAGACTACTTCAACATTGCCTGTATCCTGCATTGTATCCCTAAAATGTTCATATTTGTTTCAATTCAGAGACATTTTGAACATAAATTCAAATCCCAGTAAAATCAATATCATACCATATCACCATCAAAACAGTATAATTTAAGAAACAATAACAATATAATGCATTTGAATTTAATTTTAATTGGGAACCCAGTGAATGACTCATTGAAAACCTGTCAACATCACTGCTTTGGTATGTGTTAGTTGAAAACAGTGTCAGGCACGGCGGTCGAGTGCTTAGCATGTTGGCCACACAGTCAGTAGAACTCCGTTGGGCATCTCTGTGTGGAGTTTGCATGTTCTCCCCGTGCGTTCATGGGTTTTCTTTGGGTACTCCGGTTTCCCCCCACATTCCAAAAAGACGCATGTTTGGTTAATTGGCAACTCTAAATTGTCTTTAGGTATGAATGTGAGCGTAAATGATTGTTTTGTCTGCCCTGCAATTGACTGACTACCCTGCCCAAAGTCAGCTCCAGCATACCCCTGCAACCCTGATGAGGATAAGCGGCATAGAAAATGGATGGATGGACAGTGTCAGATACTCTACTATACCTTGGACTGATCAAGTCAGTCAAGCATGCAGACATGCAAACTCCAAAGCAAAAGTTTTGTTCTGCCCCCAAGTCAAGCCTGGGTATCCAAGTCCTTACATACTCTATGTTCACCCTATTTGGGGTGTACATACTGTAGAGAAACACATTCATTTGTTTCTGTTGTACACACATAACATTGTTGATCTCACATTATACTGTATCTTCTACACTCTTAATTGCAACGCATTCATGTTTAAGCAAACACTTGGTAATAAAAAAATGCATTTACAAGCCACTTGAAAAGAGTGATTCCTACACCTTTGGAAATTCATGGGGCATCTTAATTACAATTAGCGGAAGAACACAATTTATACTTCCATGAATATTAGACTTAACCAAAAACATTCTCCCATAAAAGTGTTAGTATTTTTACATGAGTTGGTCGTTAAAAATGTGTTTTTTCTCCTGGAAACCGTAATAATAATTTTAAGAGCGGAAACCAAAATAAATAGTGAGCACTTATGGGGCATGGTTCATTGCAATCTTTTTAATTGAACATTGTACTGTAGTTAAAATGGTCCCATGGGACGCCTGATGCGCTACATATTGGCCGGAGTGTAATTAATGCCACTAAATTCTGTATGGCCACAGCAAAGAGTCCAGGCCTGCAAATCACTTAGTCAGTTGGACAACAGGAACACACATTTAAATTATTAAACACCTAAGGGAGGGAAAAAAAGCTTGGTAAAAAGATAAAAAGAGCAATGTTCATGCACAGCCGCCTAGTTAGCCCACTTTGAAATATCCAGAAAATTGGGATCTAACTTAGTGAGTTCATTCATCGCTTTCAGTCGTGTTAGACCAGCTGGAAGTGACATTGCTGCTACTCACAAGAGGAATGACTGCTGGGAAAACTCTTGCGCCCCTCTGAGACCAAATGTGGCTCTCCGGTGCACAACATCTTTGCATTCGTTTGACCATCTGGGAAACATCTCTGGAAGTAGTCCGGCCTGGGTCTGAGAATCACACATAACATTTAAAGAGAATTTCCATTTTAAAAAGTCGGTTCATTTCACTACAGTATGGTCTGGAAAGGTAAAACCCAAACTGTACTGCACTACACAAGCAACCTTTCACATTCACATCTATGGACAACTTCCTCTCCAAGTAACCTAACATGTGTGTCTTTGGACTATAGGAGGAAAGCATGGGGAGTATGGAATCACAGGAGTGCCAAAAGGTAAAAGAAAATACATGTGCAAATATCAAGACAATCAATAATACAAAAATAAACAAATGTAGTCATATTCTTTTTCCATTTTGTAATTTACTTTCTCTATTTTGGTCATTGCTTGTGACTATGTAGTAGCTACTGTATGTTTAAATGTAGCTCTTAGCGCAGGTGACCGGAAGTGGGTGATAGACAGGAAGTAACATTACAATCACGCCATATGCACGTACTTTGCGTTACGTCTTACACAATGGAGTCCATATCGAAGCGTTCATGGCCAAGGAAAATGCAATGAAAGGAAAATGCAATAAAAAGGAGAGCTGTGAAGCATACAAGCATATTCAAGAGTCAAATTGCATGTTGTAAATTTGTACATGTCGGATGGTCTGCACTAACACTGAAAGTACTCCCAGCTTCTCCCTGACAGTTCACCGTGCCCCTCCAGGGGGGCCCGCCCCACTATCTGAGAAGCACTGTCCTAGCAGGAGCAAAGGCTGTGGGCAAGTCATTATATTGCCATTGCTTTTACTAGCTAGCTTGAGCCATCCGGTAAATCCAATGAGAAAAAGCAAATGGAAACGACATCCTCAAAACAGGAAAATCAACGCAAAAGTGGAAAATCAAAGCCAATGCAGAAAAATCAATGACAAAATGGAAAATGCAAAGACGAAATGGAAAAGGCATATGACTACGTTTGTATATTTTTGTATTATTGCTTCTGTATATATTTCCACAGGTATTTCCTTTTAATTTTGCCCCCCCTGTGATTCCATAGAACACGCAAACTCTGCACAAAGAAGCCAGATTCAAACCCAGACCCCCCTGGCTGTGAGACTGTAATGCTGATCACATTTTCACATGCTGCCTGTCAAAATGTATTATCTTGTTGAATTGTTGAATTATGTGCTAATTACGTAGCTGACATGGATATCACCATCCTGCCAACAAAAGGTGGAAATGCAAAACTGATTCGGATTTACCTGACTCTGTACTGCTTGGTGGAAACGGGCTTTAGGCGATACATGCGTACACCAGCAGAACAAATATTTACTTATTTATTATTTATTTATTTATTTACAGCCCAAACTGTTCCGTTCCGTGGCCTTACAACGTTCATAAATTCAGTGCATACGCCTTTAAACAGGTTTAACCTACCTGCCGACAATCAGCTTGATGGTGTTCGTGAAGACGCCATTCAGGGCGAGAGCCAGTGATACAGCTGAGGAGGGAAAAGTGCACACATCGTCGTTTAAACACACACTAAATACAATGGAAGCCCCAGTTGGCGGGATTTTTGGTTAGTCGAACATTTACGCCAAAACGTTGCCTCTGTTGGCGCACATTTTCCAGGTAGCGTACAATATGGGGTCTCGTCTTGTCGTGTTGTTAACACACTGTGTCTGCGTAGAATCTCATTGCCACATCTTGTCTTTGGGAACAGTCACATCAAGAGTCACGTCTTCATTGAAGGTAAGCCTTCAAAGTTTATTTAGCCCTTTCATTCCTCATTTCTATGTACTGTACATATATGCACTTGAAATTGTTTTCTGCATGTAAAACTATAACTGTAATACTATAAAAGTGTTTTGTGCAACAGACTAGTTGGATTTACCCATCCATCCATTCATTTTCTACACCGCTTATCCTCACGAGGGTCGCATGCTGGAGTCTATCCCAGCTGATTTCATGCGAGAGGCGGGGTACACCCTATACTGGTCGCCAGCCAGTCGCAGGGCACCTATAAACTAACGATCAAATAGGATTTACTTTTTGTTTTTTTACCAAAATTGGTTTGATAAGCATATGTTTTGGTTAGAGTTGTGTCTTCAGGAACAAATGAATGATGCTAAACAAGTTCCATTTACTAAAGAGTGCCTTACTCTTTAAAATAATGACTAAATAAAACATTGATGTACTGGTTAAAAGAGATTAGAACAGCCAGTGTAACATACACATTTTTTCTCAGCAGCCACACCTTGGTGCAGAAAGCTGCACTCTTGCCAAAAAGACAAGAGCAATCCGACCAATTGTCTGCCATTAATGGAGCAGTGACAGTTCAGAAGTCATTTGGTGTCATTTGTAATCAGTGAGCATCCACAAACAAATTATCAACACATCTCTGACCCTAATCGAGTTTCTTTTATGAAAAATTGATGTTTGTCTTTTTCGAGTCATTTCCCTGTCTGCCTTTTGGATGCATTTGGGTCCTACTGCTTCCAACCTCATCTATTTTGCTTTACAGTTATGGTGGTTGTAAAGCATAATTTGTGAATACAAAGTAAATTGTATCAATTTCATAAATTTCATTTTTGCATGGTGGCTGAACGACACTACACTCCTAACCTAAAATGCCCACAAACGGTTTATGGCATTCAAACAAGTTCTGATAGTGTTCAGCACATACTAATTGGCTTGGTAACATAAGTTTCTGACCACTGTTTTTTTTTAGGGCGGTTAGATCGTGGATCTTGTCCACCACTGGGCTCATTAAAATTTTAACACTAATAAGCCTTAAAAAGCCTGCATCCTCTGTTGCCAGAAAATAATTCTAACCTACTGCTTTCTAAGCAAGTTTATATTGTTGCACCTGCTCAAGAAAGAACCTCGCACTGTTCTGCCTGTGAAGTAATTACAGCTTCTTTTCTAACGACTAATATGATGACATATCGTGTTGCACTGTAGCTGGACATCTACTTAATTCGCTATCAAGTCAACCTCAGGAGATAATCATTAGTCAGAGGGCTAGACCTCACTGATTAATCCCACCAGTCTGCAGGCAAAGTGAATTTCTCCAATGTTGTCAGGGATGAAATGAAGCATCTTTCTTTGCTGCTAAGGGGAGCACTGTGTAAACGTTTCGGAGAAACTTGATCATTTTAGCCAAAGTGCACAAATAAGACCTGATGTGCCTTTTGGGTCTTTAAACTGCAAATGTCAGGACATCAGATATCTCATATGGAGAAATCTGTACTCGTGCCAGTCGCATTGTGTCATGTGGAGCTCAGTTGCTGATTGCCATTGCAAAATGAATGTACAGTATGTGTATCCAAAAGCTGACAGAGGCGGCTTTGTTCTAGTCTACTTTTTCCGGCTTCAATAAAGTATTTTTATGGCACTATAGATTAGCAGGCACGGCTCACTAAAGGCACAGCATCCTTGAAAATGGTCTGTATCTAACTATATTGCCCTTTTTCCACATGCATAAGAGGAAAGGGTGATTATTAATCATGGTTGCGAACAAAAAAACAAAAAAATATCACAAATCTACGGCTTTATTTGTGCAAAACACCGTGGAGCATGTGGATGGCACATCTGCCGCACAGCCACTCTAAATGTTTCTCTTTCTCATGGTGCTTGCGTGGGTTTCTCTAGTTAAAACCCTGACTAGAAACATGCATGTTGGGTTAATGAAGTGCTCCTCAAATAGTGGTTCTGTAATCATCACATTTCTTCAATGGATAGCTGGTAAGTGTTTTTTGCTCTCTGATAATGCACACGAGTCTCCAAAAGCCTCTTGGTTTTAGTAAAAAAAATACCCTTAAAGCTGGTTAAGAATTGTTTTCTCAAATGCAGCACATTAGAGATGCAGTAATTAAAAAGTAATTGTGTAAAAAGTAGAAAAAGTAATTAGTGCCACCTACCTAAACATGCCTCTTTAATTTCAGTCTTGTCTGTCCTCTGAATTATCTTCACAACAAATATCACAGCCAGCGGTGTAAGGAAGGAGATTGCCTGTAAAGAAATCAAGGCAAACACTTATTATAATAGTTGCAGTCTTAGATATTCTGTAAGCTCTTACTTGCTTTTTGCTGATGACTAACATGAAATGACTTCAGCCACAGGAAATGACCTCATCCCATCCTTCCTGTGTACATCTGATGCACTCCATACACATTATCGGTGTGTGCATGGAACATGGATGATGGATAGTGCGGTCGTGAAGACTTGAGTGCGCGGAGTGGGAGTGCGATACTGAGCTCAAGGGCTCCTCAACAGTGCTGACAAGCATCTCTCCAAAAATCAGCCTCAATTTTTATTTATTCCATCCACAGTGGTTTTGAAATAAATTGTGATTCTCCAGTTCTTCACTGCTGCTTTGGTTTAATATTTCATAGACTAACTATGGTTATGGTTGTGTTGCTTTTTACAGGGTTGTAAAGATTCCAGTCTCGAGAGTAACACAATTACAACACAACTCTTTTTTGCCGAGTGTGACACAATTACAACAGACCGCAATGCTGAAATGTCACAGTACATTACTGCCTCATAGTCAGGTGTAGATTTTAAATGTTCCCCCCATACTTGAATGGGTTTACTCCAGTGTCCTCCCACATACCAAAAACATGCAAGCTAGGTTAATTGGGGGCACTAAATTGTCCAAAAGGTGTGAATGTGAGTGTTTTGAGCCTTGTGAATGCCTGGAAACTGGTCCGTTGTACACAAGCCTCTGGGATCGACAAAGATGATGTTGAACTTTTTCCTGGACCACAGTCATGTAATGCAGTATTGTGTGATAAGGAAATAAATATTTTATAAATAAATATTTTTCAATGTGAAAACCCCTGTTTGGTTTGTATTTATGACAATTTGGCCAACAGACAGTACAAAAGGAACTGCAGCATTCCCTGCAGCCTGTAACAATGTGTTGAGTAGTATTAGTTTTAGCATTACAGTGATCCCTCGCTACTTTGCGCTTCAAATTTTGCAGCTTCACTCTTTTCAAATACATAACAATTAATGAATTATGCTCTTTCATAATTGAATACAGCTTATTAGAAAATGTTTCTTAAGTTTTGCCTAAATTAAGCCATATTTAAAGCACAAAAATGGCTAATTGACCACAACTACAAATAAGGCATTCAAAAGAAACAAACTTTTTCTACCGAAGTCACATGGTGTCAGTAATGTCACTGTCTTTAATTGTGAATTGGAATTACCGTATTTTTCGGACGATAAGCACATTTTTTCCTACATTCTGAACCATGCGGCTTGTGACACGATGCGACTAAAATATTGATTTTTTTCTACGATGACGTATTAGGCCCACATTAAAAAAAGTTACGTTTTTACTCTTGTAATTAGGAGATCTTTGCTCGTATATATACAACATTAACGTCGTCAATTTACAACTTAATTCTCAAAATCTTGATAATCCAAAAAAGCCAAGCTTGAATACAAGCTGAATGTGGAGGAACACTTTGTCAACTCCGACCCCCGACGCATGTGGCTTGGTTTTCAGGCCATCACAGATGACAAAATGAACAACACCTCACCGACAGCTATGGATGTGTCCTACCTCAATGAACTGAATGACTTCTATGCCTGTTTTGACAAGGACAACATGAAAAAGACCATAAAATCCAAACCCTCTCAGGCCAACCAGTCCCTCACACTCTCCCTCACTGATATCCACAAGGCACTGAGCCAAATCAATGCGCGCAAAGCTGGTGGCCCTGATGGCATTCCAGGACGGGTACTCGGAGTCTGGGCTGGACAGCTTGCAGGGGTGTTCACAGACATATTCAACCTGTTCCATGCCCAGGCGGTAGTACCCGCATGCTTCAAGACCACCTCCATTGTGCCAGTGCCGAAACACTCCTCCCCGACGTGCCTGAACGACTACCGCCCTGTAGCACTCACACCCATAGGTGATGAAGTGGTTTGAGCGGCTAGTCCTGGCTTACCTCAAAACATGCCTACCCCCCACATTGGACCCACATCAGTTTGCCCATCGCAGCAATAGGAGCACAGAGGACGCTGCATCAACAGCGTTGCACGATGTGCTCTCTCACCTGGAAAACAACAACACTTATGCAAGAATGCTGTTTGTTGATTTCACTTCAGCATTCAACACCGTCATTCCCTCCAAGCTTACCATTAAACTTGGAGAACTTGGAATTAGTAACTCCCTATGTACCTGGATCCCGGACTTTCTGACCAACAGACCTCAGTTTGTTAGGTCAGGCCATAACTGCTTCACTCCACACACTCAACACTGGTGCACTGCAGGGCTGTGTGCCGAGCCCGTTCCTCTACTCCCTTTTCACCCATGACTGCACACCTATGTATGGATCCAACTCCATCATAAAATTTGCAGATTACATAACGGTAATTGGACTCATCACTGACAATGATGAGTCTGACTACAGGGCAGAGGTTGAGCAATTAGCTGCATTGTGCGTTGACAATACCCGCCTCCTAAATACAAGCAAGACAAAGGAGTTCATTTTAGACTACAGGAAAAAGAAGAGTGAGACACATGTGCCCATCCACATCAACGGCATGGCTGTTGAACGTGTCTCCAGCTTCAAGTTCCTGGGGTTGCACATCTCAGAGGACCTGTCCTGTCCTCCGTTTTACTCCCACATTCCACAAACATGCATGTTAGGTTAATTGGCTACTCTAAATTGTCCATTAGAGTGTGAATGGTTGTATGTCTGCCCCGCGATTGACTGGCGACCAGTCCAGGGTGTACCCCGCCTTCCGCCCAAAGTCCGCTGGGATAGGCTCCAGCATACCCGTGACCCTAATAAAGGAAGGGGGGTATAAAAAAATGGATGGATGAGTGATATGAGGTCTGATATTGTCATTATATTCTTAATTATGTGCCAATAATTATCATATTACATAATTTGTATGAATTATCATGAGCCAGTATTAAATAAATGGCCATAGAGTCAATACATACTACAAGAAGATTAATAGAAAACCTATTATCTTGGCCTTACCCTATATGTAATGATTGTAATGATATCATCATTCATGTACTAAGACAGAACCATTTCTTTGTATCTTGATTTCAATAGATGCATATTTGGAAATTGCTTGAGCTGTAGCCCCAATCTGTTCCACAGTTTAGCGCCACATACAGACACACAAACCTTTCCTGGTGGTTCTCACTGCTTGGATTTTAAAGTTGCAGTAAAGAGCTTTTGTATATTAGTAGAAAGGATATGTTTACAGGCTTTATATAAAATCTGTGCAGTATAAAAATCAACTAAATCAAAGAACTTTAACAGTTTAGACTGCAAAAATAAAATATTGATATGATCGCAAAAAAAACCCGTGTATAGTTTTAACTGCTTGCTTTTGGAGTACAAAGACGGGATGTAGTGAACTTTTGTAATTATTGCCCCAAACTTCTATACAGTAAGTCAAATATGGCAAAACTAATGAGCAGTACAATAAATACAGTGCACTATAGCAACTATTTAGCTTTGTTGGTGATAGACACACTTCTGGAAATTTTATTTTGTGTCTCATGTGTGCTTTCCAACTTAGTTTACTATCAATAATGGCACCTAAAAATTATTTTCAATCACTTTATCTATTATGCTACCATCTAATTTTATCACCAAGTCAGAGTTTTCTATATAATTAACAAACAATATAACTTTTGTTTTAATTACATTTTGGGATAGTTTATTGATATCCATCCATTCTTTTAATGTTTACATTATGTATAAGTTTACCATAATTATCACTAGAATAGAAAATATTTATATCATCTGCAAATAATAATAATTTTAATACGTTTGACACAATGAATATGTCATTCATATATAGGTTGAACAGCTTGGGACCTAATACAGATCCCTAAGGGACCCTGCAATCAATGCCCAAACAATCGCCCAACTTGACATACTGTTGTCTTCCTAATAAATAACTATGCATCCAGTTCAAAGCCAGCCCCCTAATACCGTATCTTTCAAGATTTGTTTTGTAATATTGAATGATTGATGGTGTCAAAGGCTTTTTTTAAATCAATAAATATCCCAAATGCATATTTCTTACTGTCTAAACTATTTGTGATGTCTTCTACTGCTTCAAGTAGAAAAGAAGTAGAAAAGTAGATTGATGTTGACCTTCCCGACCTGAAACCATACTGACTATATTTAATTACATTATATGTACCTAAAAATGATTCTAGGCTGCACGGTCGTCGAGTGGTTAGCACGTTGGCCACACAGTCAGAAGATCTGGAAGACCTGGGTTTGAATCTCCATTGGGCATCTCTGTGAGTTTGCATGTTCTCCCCGTGATTGCGTGGGTTTTCCCCGGGTACTCCGGTTTCCTCTTACATTACAAAAATATGCACGTTAGGTTAATTGGTGACTCTAAATTGTCCATCGGTATGAATGTGAGTGTGAATGTTTGTTTGTCTGCCCCGAGATTGACTGGCGACCAGTCCAGGGTGTACCCTGCCTCTTGCCCAAAGCCACAAGTACCCAGCATACCCTCGACCCTAATGAGGATAAGGGGCATAGAGAATGAATGAATGAATGACAATGATTCTAATCTCTTATTTCTAAATTCTAAGTATTTTCTAAAATGTTGGAGAACTGAGGGATTAGCGAGACGGGTCTATAGTTTGTAAATATATGTTTGTTCCCATTTTTGTACAGTGGTATTATTTTTGCAAATTTCATTTGATTTGGAAATGTGCCAGTTTGGTGACCATAGGAGTGTTACTTCATGTCCAGAGGGCTCTAGTAAACAAAAATATTTAAAAGAAACCGGTGTTCTATTTCTCTTAAGGCCCTGGATGCTGTGGGCGTGGCTTGGTTGACATGACTCTGCAGCATCGAGTGGACATCAAGGTTGGTGCCCCTGGACTGGCAGACCGGGGTGGTGGTCCCGCTTTTCAAGAAGGGGGACCGGAGGGTGTTTTCTAACTATCGTGGGATCACAATCCTCAGCCTTCTCGGTAAAGCCTATTCAGAGGTTCTGGAGAGGAGGATCTGCCAGATAGTCCAATCTCAGATTCAGGAGCAGCAGTGTGGTTTTCGTCCTGGTCGTGGAACTGTGGACCAGGTCTATACTCTCGGCAGGGTTCTTGAGGGTGCATGGGAGTTTGCCCAACCACTTTACATGTGTTTTGTGGACTTGGAGAAGGCATTCGATCGTGTTCCTCGGGGAATACTGTGGGGAGTGCTCCGGGAATATGGGGTATCGGACCACCTAATCCAAGCGGTTCGTTCCCTGTATGACCGGTGTCAGAGTTTGGTTCGCATTGCCGGCAATAAGTCGGACCCAATTCCAGTGAGGGTTGGACTCTGCCAGGGCTGCCCTTTGTCACCGATTCTGTTCATTACTTTCATAAACACAATTTCTATGGCTAAGCCAGGGTGTTTAGGGGTTTCAGTTTGGTGGCCGCAGGATTCGGTGTCCACTTTTTGCAGATGACGTGGTCCTGTTGGCTTCATCGAGCAGTGACTTATACTGGATCGGTTCGCAGTTGAGTTTGAAGCGGCTGGGATGATAATCAGCACCTCCAAATCCAAGTCCATGGTTCTCGGCCGAAAAAGGGGTGTGCCGTCTCCGGGTCGGGGATGAGGTCCTGCCTCAAGTGGAGGAGTTTAAGTACCTCGGGGTCTTGTTCACGAGTGAGGGAAAGATGGAATGCGAGATGGACAAGCGGATTGGTGCGGCATCTGCAGTGATGCGGACTCTGCACCGGTCTGTTGTGGTGAGGAGGGAGCAGAGCTGAAAGGCAAAGCTCTCAATTTACCGGTCGATCTACGTTCCTACCCTCACCTACGGTCATGAGCTTTGGGTAGTGACCGAAAAGACAAGATCGCGGGTTTCTCCGCAGGGTGGCTGGGCTCTACCTTAGAGATAGGGTGAGAAGCACTGTCATCCAGGAGAGACTCGGAGTAGAACCGCTGCTCCTCCGCATTGAGAGGAACCAGATGAGGTGGCTTGGGCATCACAATTTTGAATTGTTTTCTGCATGTAAACCTATCATTGTAAAAGTATAAAAATATGCTTTGTTTTAACAGTTTTGGATCTCCATTCCATTTTCTCCGCTTATCCGGGTCCGGGTCAAGGCGGCAGCAGCTTCATAAGGGAAGTCCAGACTTCCCGGTCCCCGGCGACCTCTTCCAGCTCCACCGGGAGGACACCAAAGGGTTCCCATGCCAGCTGTGAGACATAGTCCCTCCAGCGGGTCCTAGATCTTCCCCGGGGCCTCCTCCCGGCTGGGCATGCCTGAAACACCTCACCAGGGAGGCGCCCGGGAGGCATCAACCTCAACTGGTTCCTCTCGATGTGAAGGAGCAGCGGCTCTACTCTGAGCTCCTCCCGGTTGGCTGAGCTCCTCACCCTATCTCTTAGGGTGAGTCCAGCCACCCTACGAAGGAAACTCATTTCCGCCACTTGTATCAGCGATCTCTTCTTTCGGTCATGACCCATAACTCATGACCATAGGTGAGGGTAGGAACGTAGATCGATCAGTAAACAGAGAGCTTTGCCTTCCGGCTCAGCTCTCTCTTCACCACGACGGCCCGGTACAGTGAGCGCATTACTGCTGACTCTGCACCGATCCGTCTGTCGATGTCACGCTCCAACCTTCCCTCACTCGTGAACAAGAACTCGAGATACTTGAACTCCTCCACCTGAGGCAAGACCTCACTCCCAACCCGGAGGGTACAGTCCACCCGTTTCCGACTGAGAACCATGGCCTCGGATTTGGAGGTGCTGAGTCTCATCCCAGAAGCTTCACACTCAGCTGCAAACCGCTCCAGTAAACGCTGAAGGTCACAGCCTGATGAGGCCATAAGGACCACATCGTCTGCAAATAGCAGAGACGAGATCCTAAGGTCACCAAGCTGGACTCCCTCAACACCTTGACTGCGCCTAGAAATTCTGTCCATGAAGATTATGAACAGAATCGGTGACAAAGGGCAGCCTTGGCGGAGGCCAACGTTCACCGGAAACAAGCTCGACTTACTGCTGGCAATGCGAACCAGGCTCCTGCTTCGATTGTACAAGGACCGAATGGCACGTAGTAGCGGGCCACCGATCCCGTACTCCCGGAGCACGCCCCACAGGACACCACTAATGCCTTTTCCAGGTCTACAAAGCACATGTAGACCAGTTGGGCAAACTCCCACATACCTTCCAGTACCCTTGCAAGGGTGTAGAGCTGGTCCAGTGATCCGCGACCGGGACGAAAACCACATTGCAGCTCCTGTAACCGAGGTTCGACTAACGGGCGGGCCCTTCTCTCCAGCACCCTGGAGTAGACTTTCCCAGGGAGGCTGAGGATCTCTGGAATGGATTAATTGGATTTACATTATTGTTTTTTTATTACTAACATTGATTCGGTTAGTGCGTGTTTTGATTAATTGAGTGTTTTGAGGTGCCACTGTACTAGATTTACTATTAGTTTAGATGGAGGGTTTGGAAAGATACAATATTTTGTTTTTACACCTGCTTACAGTAACAATGTTGATAGCAACTTTTATCACGGACATGTTCATTTGTTAGTATTTCACTTAGAGAACCTGATGAATCCTTGCAGACCTTGCACTGAGAGAGACTAGGGTCTATTGGAAATAAAGTAGTGGGTGCTGGATTTCTGTTGCCATGGAAACATGTTAAAGGTTGGTTATGATGGTATTACCTACTCTACGTACAAATAATCTTTTTACATATTATAACATGAGAAATGAGTGTGTTTTTTCTTAACGAATAGGCATGCACCCATCCATTAAATGCTGACGTATGCTGACTCGTGGGGCACATGTAGACAAATTAGCATTCACAATCCCATTCATAATTATGGACAATTTAGACTTGCCAATTAACCTAGCAGGCATGCATGAGGAAACCGAAGTACCCAGAGAAGACCCACACAAGCACGGGGAGAACATGCAAACCCCGCAAGATAGGCCTGAAAGGAGATTCTAACTCAGATCTTCCAGATCTTCTGACTGTGTGGCCAACATGCTAACCATATCTCTACCACATGTATAAGCTTAGTTCATTTAAATATTTACTTGTCTCAACACCATTAAATACATACTCTCCTCTTGAGATTTTGCCAGTGGCAGTTTCAAGTTTTGTATGGCATTTTGAATGTTATATCAGTAGATTAAATTTTTTCTGCAAGAAAAAAAGCGATTGTTTTTAATGAATGCAGCAAAATCATTAATTGATAATTTAATAAGGCCCCAGCCATCAACGTGACCTTTTCAGATGGAAGCAATTACAGCAAATAGCAGCAATATTCCTGCCAGTTATATAATGACGGAATCAATGAGCAACCATCAAGGCCATATAGCCATTTAATAGAGTCCTTTCTGAAGAAGATCACCATGGTGTTTTCACTTATTGTATTTTGGGTGTGTACTTTTGTCTTCTTCTCAATTCGGACCACCAAAGAAGCCCAGATATTAAGATTCCAACTTTTTAAAATAAATGTTACAAAATTTCCTCACCATATGCCTCAAATTCCGTGGCTCCATTCCGAATTTTTCTAAATATATAAATTTACCTAAATTAAGAATCAACGATGAAAAAATACCACAAAGAAATGTGGTATTTCTCAATTTTAGTTCATTTCTTCATTTAGAAAAAGTATGTGGTATTCTGCACTGGTCACTAAGTGTCAGTAATGTTACATTTGTCGCCCCAAGAAGTCCAGGAAGTAAAAAAAAAAGAAACGCAAAAGCAACGCTCCCAGGATGTGATGCACATTGCAAAAGCTTCCCCGGACCTCCCCAGACTGCAGAAGGTAGGATACATATCGGATTTATATCTACATACAAATAAGGCCTGAGTAGTATTTGAAAAAATCTGAATTGTACTGTTCACACTGACAAAAAATAAATCTGATACAGGATACTTGAGGAAAATAAACTTTCTCACAGAATTTCCCTGCAGTGTGAACGTAGCCTAGATTATAGTCTCATTTTTTTATTAGCATGTTTTGGGCAATAGGAATGAAAAGATAACTTCAGGTGTTTTATTTCATGTCCAGAGGGGTAATAATGGTAAAACAGTATTCACAAGGTCAGAAGCAGGTCTTCTATGATCCAACTAACTATTTGATTCTAATACCTAACGGTCCTACTTTCTGGAAATTATTTTTGGTATTGCACTCTGTAAAATGTAAAATATGTTGGAACACATTTCCAAGCAACATAGACTTCAGTTGCAGTTCACTCTTTGGAGCAGTGCTTCTGTTTCCGAGCTGTCATATATATGACATTCATCTGTCATATACGGTAACCATGCAGACAGGCTTTGTACATTGTTTCCCTGACTGACAAAACCAACGGAAATCAATGCCCTGCAAATATTGTCTCACTTTGTGTCTCAGAGTATTGCAGTGAGTAAAATTCATTGTTATTTAGTTCTGGCTTCAGTAACTACAACGTAATAACTATAATTACTTATTTACTTACATATATTCAATATTTATTTATCAATGTCCATATGCTTTATTCATAATGCTGTAATAGCAATCTACAAAGTGTTCTACTATTACATAGTAGTAGGGGTGTCACAATACACACAGCTCACAAGATGAGGCAAAAACTACCAATGACTGGACAGGACTTGTAACAAAACAATGCATGTACATTTTGAAGTGCCTTTTTTTAACCTGCCAACATGTACTAATTTTTTGTACTCAGTCCTTAAATGACCCTTGATAGTATGTTTCGTTGCGCTCTCATAACTGTAGGCACATAAAAGAGAAAGACACATTTTCATGTCTCACATAAAGATTTTGGATGATGGACAAAATTCCATCAAAGTGCACTTTTCCTATAAAGCAGTGGTTCTCAGTTATTGGTTCTCATGCACTCTCACGCAGTTGCGCTTTCAGTTTGGCGATTCCATGGCAACCTACGCGTAGGTGAAGTGACAACCTCTCGGCGAATCAGAGCTCTCCCGTTTATACCTGCCTCCAGGACCTACTCCACGCAAGTGTTAGCAGGTCACTAAAAAACAGAATGTGCATCTCATGTTGCAGCATTTAAAAGATCAAATTAATATGTTGTTGACCTGACGATTTTGTTAGCCACTCATCCACTTGCTACCCACTCACTCGTCGTAGCCAACTTTAACACTAAAAAGCCCATCGGAGTTCACATTTTTGCATATTGATTATGTTTGCTCACTACTGTTTATCCTTGTGCTGAATTGTCATTAATGATTCATTAGTACAGTCCTTGACTTCGCTAGTCAGCTGGGATGGGCTCCAGCATACGCCCGTGACCCTGTCGAAGATACGCATCATGATGCATCTATCCATGGTTGGAACCTATTATTTATTAGAGTAGTTTGTTGTTTGGCAATAAATGTCACACTTTATAAAAATGTGTTCTGTTCATTAAAAAAAAAAATGGTAGGCAATAAAGCATTAAAATAATGTAGAAATGTAGGCACCTTGTTTTATGATAGAAAACATTTACAATGAAAAATGTAATTCTCTCATCTGCCCATGTCACAGCCAGAAAGTGGTGAAGGGTGATGATGTAATGAGAATCAAGTGGCCATTTCTTTCTCTTTTTATTTGTATTTTTTTTACACATTGCCCTCACTTTAAAAGGGTAGGGGTAAGACGAAGGGGAAGGGCTAAGGGGTGAAATTGGGATTCAGCCATAAAGTCTCCTGCTAACACTAAAACTAGTGAACCTGGCAGTGCTTGGAGTTTACTGTAGAATGATTGACACTCTCCACCCACCATCTCCTACTGCTGCTGCCGCTGCACATTTTGGGATGACTGATGTGTATGAATGATGTAGTGTTCCCGCTTGTCAAACCAGCGGGCTCAATAAGCACTCGGTTATTATGTGAATATTCAGTAATTTAACATACTCATTGATTCATGACTTGAACGGCCAAAACAAATTAAGTCGAGCTCATTTATAGCCACCAAACAATTTTGGATGTATGCTTATGGCCCATTATACACACAAAGCTTTTAAACGTCCCTCATTTAGATAACTAATAATTTAGATTAGTTAGAAGTAAAGTTACACAGATGAGACATTACCTTACATTATAATACCTTGCACTGCACATAGATGCAGAGTCTGACATGAAACTGTGAAAACATTTCTCCTCCCATTATTTTGTCCTTCTTCCCCACTCATTTTCAAACCCTTTCTTAAGTTTTGAATAATATATTAGAGGCTAACTTCAGTGGCTTGATATGCTTCAAGCGCCAGACGTCTCTTATGTTCTTGCAGAAATCCCATAGCCTGCACATGAGATTTGTCAAGTGTCATGTAAACAAAGCCAATATCATGTCTATTATATGAGGTAATACGGATATAAAGATGACTATAGGGTTGTTATTTAATGTCTACAGGGCTCTAATAATGGTAAAAAAAAAAATGCTATGGGAGGTCATAAACAGGTTTTCTATGCTCTAACTACAAAAATATTAGATTTATTGATATTGAATCCTACTTTGTGGAAATTCACCACGATAAACGAGGGACGACTATACCCCTGGGGTCGGGAACTTTTTGGGCTAAAAGAGCCGTGAAAGCCGCATATTTTCACATGTATTTCCGTGAGAGCTATATCATAATTTTTTAACGGTGATTACAACTAAAAGTGTGCATTTTAAAGCAAGTAACTACTTTAATAATTAGTAATTAAGGCCGCACGGTGCTCGAGTGGGTAGCACATTGGCCTCACAGCCTAGAGGTTCAGGGTTTAAATCTCTGTTTGGCATCTCTGTGTGGAGTTTGCATGTTCTCCCCCTGCGTGTGTGTGTTTTGTCAGGGTACTCCGGTTTCCTCCCACATTCCAAAAACATGCATGTTAGGTTAATTGATGACTTTAAATTGTCCATAGGTATGAATGTGAGTGTGAATACTTGTTTGTCTATATGTGCCCTGCGATTGACTGGCGATCAGTCCAGGGTGTACCCCGCTTCTCACCCAAAGCCAGCTGGGATAGCCTCCAGCATACCCGCGACCCTAATGAGGATAAGCGTCATTGAAAATGAATGAATGAATTAGTAATTAAATAAGTAATTAATTAGTAATTCTCTGAATTGGACGCAGTGCAAAGTGCAGAGAAGATTTCATATTTCTAACGCTGCAACTCCTGTCATGTTTTAGTTTCAAATGTCAGCAAAAAACATTATACATTATTTAAAAAATAATATAATATAGTATTGCATATAATAATATGTAATATTATGACTTTATTCCCATATATATTCCCATACATATGTATCCCATATATATATGTATTTTGACTTAATTTTTGTAAAATTACTGATGATTTTTCCATTTTTGTCGCTTTCTTCAAGTTTTTTGTTAAATTGTATTTTTAGAATGTGGCGCAGGCTAATAAATCCCTCGGGCCGCAATTTGAACACCCCTGTTGTAACACAAGATATGTTGCATATATTTAAAAAAATAACAATAATTAAAATGTATAACTTATGACGTTAAGAAACGTATGAGAGGCATACATGGCTCCCAAGCCATGTCAGCAGATATATAGAGTGACTATCCGCTGAAAATTATGATAAACATTTATGACTTTGGCACACTCATGAGTGGCAAAACAATTGTGTCTTGTCTACAGCCCAGCATGATGGTGGTGGTAGTGTCATGGTTCAAGGCAGCATGAATGTTGCAGGTACTGAGGAAATGCTGTTCATTGAGGGAAACTGTGACATTCCAAAGTGAAGCATGATCCCCTACCAACCAACCATTTTCCAACATGATAAACCCCAAACACACACCAAAATAAGTCTGCTATTGAAGAAGCCGAAAGTGTGGCTGTAGTGACGCAGTGACCAATTTTGTCTCAACTGAGCACCTGTAGGACATTCTCAAGCAAAAGGAAAGTGGATGAATGCAAGGTGCATAACATCCATTACAAATACAATCTCAGTTAAATATTATCTGTATGCTCGCATAAAGCAAAATAACCTAAATTACCTAAAAAAAGAGTGCATTGCAAATATTGTGTGTAAAATCAAAAAGCTTATAAACTCTCTGCTTGTTGAGTTTCCATGTATTCTAATTGAAATGACAGTACAAAGTCAAAGTGTGTGATTCTGACTAGGGGCTACAAGCTCCTGGTGCCCCTACTGCTTCCCAGTGGTCATGCTGGTTTTCTCTAAAAGTAATCTCTGCTGTCAGTTCACACCCTTCCATTCCCACTTGCCCTACAGGCGTCCATCATTCGTGTTTCATTACTAGCCTCCTTCATCCCCAAGCACCTGTTTCTGGTCCCTAAGCTCCAGTTCTGTACACCATATTTCCTCAAATAATGGCCAGAGCCTTGTTTTGCCTCAAGAGCAGATGGTACACGGCCCTGCTGAGTATGTATTAGAGACAAGTCTTTATTTTATTTCGTTAGAAGTAAAATTGCTCATAATAACCCATGTAATCCGATTTCTTTTCCATTAAAATTCCAAGGGTACTTGGGACTTAGTAGGGTGGTGTTTTCCTTGGCAGCATATGGCAACAGTATTGTTTGAATGTATGAATGGGTATCTTGGAGAAATAGACCTGGGTTAATGAATTCAAACACACACTCAAGCTTCATTGTTGTCATAATACACCACAACAATCATTTACAGACACACTTATATTTGTTTTCTAAAATCGACTGGTGCAGAGTGCGGCTGGAGGCGTATTGGACAGGTTAATTGTTGAGCCATGGATGTGAACGACACTCGGTAGAAAGTCATCACAGCCTTTGATCACCATTACCCTGTTCACATTGAAAGGCGAATCAGCACTATTTTGTAACACCCCTCTAATATTTATCAGCGCAAACCAACCCTCATCCAAATCCTGGTATTAATCATCTTAAATGGAGGCTTTGGCCACTTCACAAATTAGTGGGAATTAAACAGAGAAAGTGGCTCAGATAGATGAGAATAATGACCAGTTATATAGCGGCTATCAAATCAGTAATAAGAGGGAATGCATAATTATACAGAAGGTACTTACGAACATGACCCTCTTGGGAATATGATCCGACTCAACCAGTGGATTCTTGTACAGCCAAAGCTCCTCAGGTTGTATGACTCTTTCAAAGGGCTCCAGAAATTCAGTAAATCTGCAACACAAATGAAAGATTTTTAGATCATTTGATAGAATGACTGCAGCACAGTATGTATCCATCTGTATGTACATAATGCGTTGGTGAACCTCACCCCCTCTAAGAGCTGCACTGGACAAGAAGTTGACAGCCCAGGCGTAACGCTCATTTAACAGGAATGGGTGGATACTGGTGACTTTTGTGAATGTAGACATGGTCATGAGGGTAAATGAGGTATTGGTTCTTGGACAAGGACAAACAAAGCCGAGGCTTCACCAGTGATCACCTTCACTACAACCGCCTGCTGACTCACACTCTCGCTGAGTAGGGACAAATTAGCAGTCTCTCCCTAGGCCGCCCATTGATATGTCACAGCTGACCTTGTTCTCTGTCATCTCTGCAAAGGTTTTGCGTCACCTCACTCTGCAGCTAAGTCAGTAGCTCGCTCCTTTTTGGTGAGTATTGTGAAAAATCTAGAGAATAATCCAAACACTGAAGCCACATCATGGAATAATGACAAGAGAAGAGACGCCAGACAAGAGTCTCAGTAACATGTTAAATCAACAATTAAAGGATTCAACTGTGGTATTGGAATTTTTGTTTGGACCCAGAAGTAATACTACAATTTCAAGAAATGATGCATCATTTATGAGAACATACAACAGCATACAGCAGCTCATTTGCATGCGGCAGGCCAGTTCCTTCACAACTGGCTGTTCTGAACAGGGCTCTTCAGAAAGAGTTTCTTTTCTTTTCTTAATCCTTGAGGAATTTTGACTGAAGAACAGACATTCTGATTAGACACTGTTTTAATTTGCGGCGGAAAAGTTTCTCTTGTTAAGTCTAGTAAAACCTCACTCTTAAAACCTTAAAACATATTGTTAGACTAGCAGATTATATTTACTGCTTACAGCCTAGGTTTCTAAAGTGGGGTACACCAATTGTCATAAGGGGGACGTGAATAAAAATTGAAATTAAGGGTGCACATGAACGCCTCACAGCGCAAGAAGAACGGAGCGGAAATGAGACAGAACATAAAGTTGTTTATTGCTCTGTGAGTGAGCATTATATGAACAAATACCAACATTTGCTGATTATTTTGTGCATTTTTTTTAGTTTTTAATCTTGAAGATTTAATTTGTATTGGTTTTCCGATCCTTGCATTACACAGTCACTGTCACCGTGAGTGAGGATTTCCTCCAAAATTAGGCTTTATCATTGGTTGTATGAATTTGTGTACTTCAGCTACTGCTTTATTATGATTGTTAAAGGTTCCCCTTAAATTTGGTTTTAAATTAATACACAGACTTAAACCATTTCTAGCCATCATGAGTGGACAAAAGTGAAGCTCAATCAAACAGTCAAACAGAAGGAAGCCAAAATCAGACTGGGAAAAAAATATGATTACATGATTACTTATTTATCAGTGCTCATGTGAAACTTTATTCAAACGTGACCATACAAAATACTCATTTTTGACCCGGATGTACTATAAAATTAATGAGGCAATTAATTGAGTTAAATATTTTAGGTTAGTAAAATTGCGCAGAAGTAGGGGTTCATGGCTGGTCAAATGTCTCCAATAAATGTTTGCTATTATTCAACTAAAAATGTATGTTTGTATCTCCGTGGAATTCTTCCTTAGCCTAATAAACTAATAAATTAAAGAGGCCTGAGTTTTGGAACACACCAAATGGGATTTTCCATGGTGAACTGAAATTGCTGGCAAATACAGATCAGATCCAGATTAAATTAGAGGAACAACACACATACATTTGCCCATCATGAGCAATATATACTTATTTTAAATAATGCATTGTGCTGCAGTCAATGTGTGGTTTTTAATCAATCTTTATTTCAGACTCCAGTGGGTCCATATACAACAAACAACCACAAACACACACACACACACAAAAAAAACAATAATAAAGGTCTATTGTCCACATAAGCAGAACCTCCATTGCCTCCATAGTTGAGAAGTAAACCTGACATTGCTCTCCTTAGGGCTTATTAAAACATTTATAATTTCGTTTTGTGAGTCCTCAAGACGCTTCATAAATTTATACACAATGTTTCTAATGACAGCATTCAGAGTCGGTACATTATTTAGCACAAACAGCATACTGGCACTTGTCCATCGAGGGACTTTCATCAGGATTCAAAGTGCATCATTATGTACATGCAACCTGCAACTTCTTACATTTCGTTTCACCGTAGCTGCACCACAAGTGGGCGGTATAGAGTGGTGTGCAGTAAGCTTTGAACAGAGCCATTTTCACATTGCATGTACACATGTAGAATTTCCATGCCAACATATTTGCTTGTGCGTACCGTTTGCAGTACTGCCTCTGAATGTCATCATCATCCCTGAGATCACTCGGGATCATGTGACCAAGGTATGTGACCTTAACAACAGACAGCTGTGCACCAGACAAGACAAGTAAAAAGCAGGAAAGACAGTCTAAGTGTTTCTTCGTCCTGCCCACCATCACTACACTCTTTTTGGAGTTAAACTTGATGTCATACTCCTCCCCAAAGTCTGTGCACACTCTCAGCAGCTGCTGCAGACCTACTGAGTATGGGGACATGATGACCAGGTCAGCTGCATTGAGTAAATGCTTCAAAAGTATATTTCCCATCATGCAGCCTGTCTTACACGTGTTAATATTCAGGATAAATCATCCATGTACAAATTGAAAAGCATCGGTGACAGGATCCCACTCCGTCGCACCCCGTTTGTCACAGTAAAAGGTTCAGAGGGGACTGCGCCCCATCTGACTTTCACTGTTCGATGTGCAAACCAAAACTATAGAACCCGAGTTAAATAGGAAGGAACACCCCGCTGCTGTGCCAACAGTTTGCAATAATTAACCCAATCAAAGGCTTTTGAGGCATTTAAGAAGCACAGGAACATAGTGGAGTTCAGCCTTCAGTACTTACTTACAGCCTCCTTCAAAAAGTGGACGCACATGTCAGTCCCATGTTTACTTTTAAACCCAAACTGCTCATCGGTGGTGCCTGTATATTATTCCAACCCCTCCAGTAGTAATATTTCCAAAACCTTTGAAAGCACATGAGCTAATGCAATTGGCCTGTAGTTATTTATGCTGAAGATTTTCCCTGTTTTGTCTTTAATTACAGGTACCGGCAAGACAGACATCATAGAATGGGCCAGTATACCATGCCTCAACATTCCAGTAAAACACAGAGAAAGCAGTGCCCCCAATCTGTGACTGGCAAATATCAAGTGTTCTGCTGTAAGCTGATCCAGTATTCTGCATCATTTTCAAGGCAGCCATATGGTGTGTAAACATTCATTCATTCATTTTCTATGCCGCTTAACCTCATTAGGGTCGCGGGTATGCTGGAGCCTATCCCAGCTGACTTTGGGCCGGAGGCGGGGTACACCCAGACTGGTCGCCAGTCAATCGCAGGGCACATATAGACAAAGACATACAAACCTATGGAAAAGTTAGTCGGCACTAAACCTAACATGCATGTTTTTGGAATGTGGGAGGAAACCGGAGTACCCGGAGAAAACCCACACACGCACGGGGAGAACATGCAAACTCCACACAGAGATGCCCAACGGAGATTTAAACCCAGG